>VZTF01004193.1:667518-834562 GCA_013397755.1 Cnemophilus loriae | reverse complement strand
CGGGCGGAGCCGGCGCCGCCGGGGAGGGCTGCCCTTAGCCGGGGCGCCGCGACCGGGCACGGGCTGGCCGTGGCGGCTGTGAGTCCCTGCCTGGAAGAACGTGGGGACAGGTGACAGCCTGGGCCATNCGTCGGGGCTTGCGTGGGCACGGAAGGGGCAGTCAGCGGCAGGGATGCGCTTGTCCCCGAATCCAGCCGGGGTCGAAGGTAAAACTGGGCAAAAGTAGTTCTCAGAGATCACCCCGGGAAGTGTCGGGAGCACCTGCCCCGAGGGAGGCGGCGGCGGCGGACAAAGAGCCATCGCATCCCCGGGGCGGGCGGGTCGGAGCAGCTGCCGTGCTCCGCACGTAGTGCCTGTGCGGGGCCCGAGGGGAAGGGCGGCCCGGCGGCAGTGACCGAGGCGAGGAGAGGACGGATGCGAGAAGAAGCTGAGCTAGTGCTTAAAGCTTCGCCTCCGCTCGCAGAGCTGTCGGCCGGCGGGGCGGCAGGTGTGGATCAGCGGAGAGCGCCGAAAGGGGCAGAGGGAGAAGCGGGGGGAGGGCCGGGCAGGGCCCCTCGTGGGGTTCGCGGATTTCACCGCCCCCGAGGGGTGCCAGAGCAGCGTGGGCAGGGACCACAGGGGCGTTCTGCGCTGTGAGACGGTGGGGCTGCGCTCGCCTGTAGCGTTTCTGGTTGCTTTATGGTCTGTCGAGCAATATTGAGGATCATACCTAGTCCCCGATAAGTGGTCTTGTAAGCCGAAGTAGTTAAGTAGCAGATTTGAGTTAGCCTTAATTTCTAATGCGGTTATGTTGGACAGTAAGGCTCAGAAAGTAAATTTTGGTTACAAGTTGATTTCAGGCGATGAGCTATGAAGAAATTTGTTCTGCCAGAGTGCTGATGCTCCACTAATTCCCCGAGAGTCGCAGGGCTTTAGGAGTAGGAGAACACAGAGTGACCCAAGCCTTAGTGATACCCTCAGAGTTTGTCTTGCTGACAAAAAGCTACAGTGTTTTCATGAGTTTGAAAGTGTTGTCTGTTTTGTTTGCAGATAATGTACTAAGTTTTATGTTGCTTGGTTTGTTTGCGGTGTTCATTTTAAAGCGTGTTCTTAGGAAGTCTCAAAGACGGTTATCTAGATAGATAAAATAATTAATCTTCTACAGACTTGCTGTAACTGAAATTATCGGCTTCTCTTTTGAAGCAGATGTAAGGTTACTCAGAGTAGAAGTATGTACTGGCAGCTACCATCTGTTCAAATATTTGTATTCCTCACTGTAGGGCAAAACCTGAAATCTTGTTGCTTTTTATTGTTGTTTCTATTATAGATCTGTTTAATGAGTTTTTGGAAGGGTTAAAGTTTGGCCTTCTGTATTTGTGTCTTGGCAGTCATTCATCCGTTGTGCTTGGTTAATGTTACCTAGTGAGCAAAGAAGGATAAATAATTTACTGTTCTCATTATGCTTTTAATAAATAACAAATGGGAGTGCACCTCACAGCTGCGACTGGAATATCCATCTTGTTATGCTGTATTTGAAAGGGGAATCTTTTTTTCTATAGGAGAACAGAACAGTCACAAGAAGCATTTTGATTATAGACTGCAGCTATCTTCATAGCTTTTATTGACTTGGTTTAAAAATTCATGTAAAATACCAAATGAGCTGGTCACTCACTGTTCCACTTAGGTTTATGGATTTTCTCAGAAGAGAGATGTGTACTTTGGATTTTTATTTTTAAGACCCTTTTTAATATGACATGTAAAATATTGTCTTACTGTACCCTGACTGTCAAGACTTGTATTGGAGACTTTATTAGTACTAATACCCTAACCATCTTTTAATAAATTAAGAAAATATTTCTTTAAATGCATTTGCAGATACAATGTCAGGAAATTCATGGTAATTTTACTGACGTTTAAGTTTACTTAGTGAATATTTTCAGTGTTAACTGAAAACGAGAGGGTCTTTAGGTCCAAGTCTTGGCAAGAATAACACTACAGTCATTGTGATCAGGTTTAAACCTGAGAAGGGCTTGTGAAATTGTTTCCAAGATAAGGCAGAACAATGCTCTGCTTTAAAAAGAACAAAATCTGCAAAGAGAATCATATTTTCAGTTTAATTGACTTGGTTTGAGAGTTTTTGTGAACAGAACAGCATTTTTTGAATGTTTGTTTACAATGAAAGTTTGTGGTATTTGCATTTGCAAAGCACTGACTTTTCTCTCTAGTAAGAGGTGTACTATCTACCAGACTCTAAACCATGTTTATTTATAAGTTTCACAAGCACTTCATAAATATAGGTCATTGAATCTTGTGTGCTGCTTGTTTCTGTAAGAGACACTTGCTGTCTGTACCTGTATTTTTCTAGTTGAAGATACACCTATAATGAAGTTTTTAAAATCTATTTTTTTTAATCATCAGTTCATCAAAAGAAAAATCTTTTTAACTTCATAAAATCTTGCTATCAAGTAGGCTGTGTTTCTTTTAAAACAGTGCAAAATAGTGTTGTCAATGCATAAAGTGAGAGTAAGAATAGAAGACCCAAATCGTAGTATTATATGACAACACTAGAGGGAATGCAGTAGAAAAATATTCTGACATTAAACCAAGTGTGTTTCTGCTAGCTGTTAAATTCTGTAGACTTGCTGAACTTACAATTTACCTTCCGTTTACCATCTTCCCTAATTTATCATCTGTTGGTAAAGACATGGTGTGAGGTCACTTGTATATAAAAGTAGAATATGTAAAGACTGGAGTAGTCCAGTACTTTCTTTTCCCTTGTATCTTACTGGCTCAAAAAAAAAAAAGTTGTCATACTTTTGAAGCAGAAATTTCTATCACAATTGCAAAATTTTAGGAGTGGGAATTATTTTTTGCAAACCTTAAAGGAATTCCTATGCCAAATCTTGAATTGTGTTCATGCAATCAACTGGCATTGATAATGGTGTTTAAACTTGCGTGGAATCTCTGACTAAGCTTAAATAAATGGTGTTTAAACTTGCTTCGAATCTCTGGCTAAGCTTAAATATAAAACAGTTTAGGAAGAAAATCTACTAAACTTCATCCTGTGCCTACATCTCATGAATATCTTATACTGGATAGATGTATTTGAATTCGTTTTGAACTTGAAATTAATGACCGTATATGCCTTAAAACAGTTTAAATTTTAAGCTGCCTATTTGCATCTGATAGGTTTGAAGTAGCACTACTTAATCGAGCTGCTTCTTTAGAAGGTATTCACTAGTCCACTATTCTTAATTCCCTACTGGCTTCTTTAGAGTTTAAAACATATTGCGTTACAGGCTCTATAATGCCAAATATTTAAAAAAATTTTTTTTTCCCCTAAACCGACTGAGAAGAATGCAGGCCCAGTGGTGGGCTAACACCCGTCATTTTGAGGAAAAATCCGTGTTCTGGACCCCTCCCAAATCAGCTGAAGCAGATGTTGGAGTCTATAAATGAAGTCTTTGAGACTCAGTTACATATTAAAAGGCCTGCTGCGTGGAGGTTAAACCGCAGTGGCTAATAGGCACGTTCTTTTGATAAATGCTAACTAGAATTTGCTCTTGGTGAAAATGTTTAGAGGTGTTAACTTCCTTCTGTAGTGAATTTTCTTTTTCTTTCTACTCAAGCTGGTAGCTATTCTGTTGTGATGGTACGCTTTACTATTAAAGCTGAAAATGAGATTATTGATGTGTGAAATGTTTGGTGTTGGTGTTGCTTTTAAATGGACTACAGCAGTTAGGAGATTGTTCAGAGTTGTTATCTTCAAATTGTCTGGTATTCAAAAGCAATCTGTGAAAGACAAACTCCAGAGTTTGTAGTAGGTGGTTTTCAACAATTTTTTTTTTTTTTCCAAGAGGAAACAAACCACAATAAATTACTGCCTTTCAGGGAGCTTTTTAGTATTTAGTTGAGTGCTTTGATTCAGACAAGCAGCTAAACCCCTCTTAGAGTTATAACAGAAAAATTAGATTAAGCATTTTGATTTGACTGCTGTTAAAAATGTTTGTGGTTCTCGATTTCTGTTAGAAGCTATAGGAAGTGTTAAACTGACTGTTGTTGAACTGATTTCTTTGTAATACATTTTAGTTTACTATTAGAGAAAATAACAGGTGTGAGCATAGTTTCCTCATGAAGTTGTGGTTAGTCAGCAGTGCAGGTGTGGCAGCAAAGAGGTAATAAAAAGCGACATTTTGTCAGCTCCCACCAAATTTGCATTATTTCCAGATGAAAGCGTAAGCAAATGAATTTATTTTATTGTTTCATCCTGATTTATTACAGTACTTGACATTTTTTATATGATCCTAATTGCATAGTATCAACTAAGGCAAAAATAATCATTTGGTAGGCACTAATGTGATTCCAAGCTTTTACCTTATATTAATGTGGTAGAAAAAGTATTAAGAAAATTAATTATTTTATTTAACATGTGTGCTACCCTGAAATGTCAGAATATCAGCTTTTGTTCACAGTAGCAGAATTGCTACTAAAGAGTGCTGTGTCAACAGTGTGTGGTTTTTTGCATGCAGTCAGCTTGGCTCCTCGTAAAGCTCTCCGCTTACCATTCGCTTCGTGTTCCTTCACAGCAAGGCTGTTAATTGGTGCCTTAGTCAATAATATGAATCCTTCCTGCAAGCCTTAAGGAAGCCTCTAATCTTTAATGACACTGACATTTAATGTGTGTTTTTAATCCTCCTCCTTTTGATTACCATTACTTTGAAGAGTTCTTTCCCAAAAGAGAGCTTTTAATTTTATGACCACCTGGCTTTTTGCATGTATGTTTGGTTTCATTAATGTGTAATGTGTCTTCGTAATGGTGTTGGTGAGTCTTGAAACTGAGATACTTGATATGGGGTTTTTTGTCTTGTCTGGGTGGTGTACCCAGCTTCTGCCTGCTCACTGCCTAGTGAGAAGTAATCTTAGGAAAGAAAAAAGTTGTGAATGGAAAGTGTTTTACACAGATGGTTTGCTTATGAGTGCCCATTTGACAGGCTATGGGAAAAATATAGCTGAGGGACTTTATTTTCAGCTCTTCCAGGAATAACTTGTATAACTTTTTAAACTTTTTTACTTACTGGATCAGAAAGAGCTTGTTTTTTGATAGCTGAGAAGTTATGCATGGATTTATTTACTGTTTAGTCAGAGGTCAATATTTAATGTATAAGCAGAATGATAGTCTTGTAAATACCATAATCTTTTTGGTTTGGGCTCTTTCTTTTTTTTACTGTTAAAAATACTGCAGGATATAGGCAGGTTAGGTGGAAAAGCTGTAGAAAAGAGTTAAGTGGAACATTTCTCAAAGGAGTGGGACTATGTAGGTAGGATAGATTCCTCTCATCCGTCCCCACAAACATACTATTTTGATGTGATGGTCAAGAGGGACAGCTAGAAATGCATTTGAACATTTGAAAGATAATAAGTAGACTTTCAATTGTTTTTTCTCTGTGTGAGCTAGCATGCCCTTCTGGGCTTCGGAATGTAGATGAATTTGTGTCCATTATCACAAATACATGGAATGGTGCATCTTTTAACCTGTTGCTTACTCTGTGTACTTAAAGTATTTGCTCCAAACAGATAGCCCTAAGATTTGTACAGAAATAGTAAAATAAATTACAAACCAAGAGATAAGCTTTTCTTGAGCCTTTTTTTATTCTTGGAAAAGGCTAAGTAGTATTTTTTTTAAAACCAGTTTTTTGAAAAAAAACTTGCATAGCGAAGTTCAGCCCACTGGGGTGTGCAACTTTAAACAGTCAGTGGCACTGGTGATATGAAGTTCCATGATACCTCTACTGAACGTGAAGGTAGACTGTGAGTTTTAAGAGTGTGCAATGTGTCTTTCAAACTTGAAATAGAAACTAGTCAGCAGCAGGGAGTATATGGCAGGAGCGTGTTCCTGTTTTGCTCTCAGGTGGGTCTCAATTTCTGCTTCTGTTGTGTGGATTTGGGTGCACTTTCCTAGGTGCTGTAGAGAAGGCAAGGCATCCTGGCAGCCCTTCTGCATCCTTGTTCAGAGCCTGTGTCTTTTGTTAGTTGTGAAGACTGGGATCCAAAGAATTGGGAATTGGAAGTGACAGCTTGGTTGTTGCCAGTGTAGTGGTGTTGGGCTTGGTGGTCAAAGAGGAGAATGGTGGGAACAAAGAAAGGGAAAGTGTTTGTGTAGATGTGACCCTGACTTTGGGATCTGCGACATAGATATATTTCAACTGGGGTGATGAACTATAAAGATGGCAGTATTTTAGCTTATTAAATGTAAAACGATGTAATAATTGCGTTGTAGAGCTGAAAACATTCTTGAAATTTAACTTTGAAGAAATGTCCTGTAGCTGTGTCAGTTCCTTTATTTTAATTTGTCTGCTTAACAGGCTTTATCATCATGTAGAGCATGTAATTTCAAGGCTTCTAATAGTTAAGAAGAACTATAGGGAAAACAAACAGCAATATTTGCCAAAGTTACTTAAACTCAAAAATAAGCTTTTCATGTCTGTTATAGGAAAGCTTCAAAGCCCAAAACTGTGACAGTGTTTTTCTGTGTAAATAATATTTGTGCAACTGCTCTTGATAGTTCAAAATACAACAAATTTCTGCATAAAATTTTCTGCAGAAAAGAAACTTGAAACAAAAATGTTTCTTTTTATTATTCATGTAAGGTCCTTTTTGTCCCTTACAGTCTGGGCAGTTTCTTAGAGGGAGTGATTTTTTTTTTTTTTTTTCAGCAATTAACAGAGGCAGAGAAAAATTAACATATTCTTGCTGTCTGAACAGTTGAATTTCTCCCGTATGTACCTGCTGATGTAGTAAAGCTCCTTGTTTCGCACTGGTGTATACGCACTGCAATCCTTGAGATGCAGAACAGTTTGAAGAGTGTTCTTTGAGTTTAAGGTGACCAGAAAGTCTTAATTTAACTAAGACGTTACTTCATGTGTAATTTCAGGATTCCATTCTTGGTGTCTTCCCGTGTGTTTTGTGAAGTAGCTAATGAACTGGATGTATATCTAAGTTGATGGCATCCTCTCTTCATGGTTATGACTGTCATTTTTCTAGATCCTCTCCCTGCCTTATCTTTTCAAGTGTAGGATCCAAGCAACTTTCTCTGTTAAAATACAGTGTATTTTGTTTAGATGCACAGGTTTTTTTTGGGTTTTTCTTTTTTTTTTTTTGGTGCATTAAGTATCTTTTTTGAGCCTTTTCTCTTTTTCTCTCTTCTGTATTTATGTAACATGGAAAAGGGTTTGTTTTTTTTTTGCAGTGAATAATCAGTGCTAAGTAATTCCTTCACAAATTTCTTCATGCTACTTCCATCTTACAGTTTTGAATTATGCAAAGATTTTTGTCATCTCTCATGAACTGCTGGGAAATAGGACTTGTAAAAATTATGTATTGTACTTGTTTTCTGTTGATCTTATGAAAAGCATATGTAATTCAAAAATAAATTGAAAGATTATCAGTTAAATTGCCAATTCATAGTACTTTTTACCTGTAGTATATTTTTGGTATACTTGTTCACAGTTGTCATGTTCACTTAATCATGTGATGTGTTAAATATACATCATCATACTTCATGAGAAATCTTATTGGCTAAGTCTGTTGTTTTCAGTGAACTGTTAGAAGATCAGATGAGTAACTTAACCAAAACCACTATGGACTGTAATTTATTTAAAGGTTCACTGATTTCTGTCCTAGGTTATTTGCTTCATTGAGATGAAAAGTGGAAGTTTTAGGTGTAGAATTTTTTTTACTTCTCTGATTCCCAGGTCTCCCCCTCTTTGATGAATGAAATATATTTGTTTTGATATGAAACAGCTCTAGATTATATTAAAAATGACATTGTTTTATGATGTAGAGTATGTTCTTGATTTCGTCGTCCCATTTAGATGCAGAGTCTGCTGTTAGAGCTTCTGGACTCAGCATTACAGTGGGTGGGGAAAAAACATTTTTGGTGGTTGAAGTTCATACTTTTGCAAGAGTAGTCCACAGTTTCCATTCTATCACAAAGTACTCTGAACATATTTGAGTGTTTTTTTAATTCAAATAGCTGTCAGATATATTTAAGTATTTCCTGTTTACTTTCTGATGATGTGATTATTTCATTTAGGGATTCATATAATGAGGCTTTTATTATGGCCAGTGACCCCTTGGAAGGCTTTCATGAAGTGAACCTCGCTTCGCCTACTACACCAGATCTTCTTGGAGTAAATGAGCCAGGGACTCAGGAACAAACTACCTCACCCAGTGTAATCTACCGACCACATCCTTCTGTTGTGTCCTCCACACCAATCAAACCCAATGCATTAAATGTTTCTGACCTTCCTACACAACCTGTTTATTCATCTCCCAGACAACTGAATTGTGGAGAAGTACCAGGTGTCAGGTAAATTCCATGTGTCTTTTTATTTAAATTGTTGATGTTTGTTGCATATAAACTGTTTACTTCATTAAAGATACAATTTTAATATTATTTACAATGTTGTGATATTAAATTGTGTCCATAATTATATATTCAACATCACTACTGCCATTTCTAAAATACTTACTCTTAAAGTATTATATAAATAAAAATATATTGCTTTCTTTACAGCATCCATGTTACCGACGCAGTACTTTGTTCTACCTCTGGACCCCAGAGTGGGTCATTCAATCACAGTAATGCCAGGAAGGAGAGCAATAACGTAGAGAGAGAGTTTTTGCAGGGCGCTACAGTAGCAGATGTTGCTGAAGGAAATGAAGATATTTTTGGGTTGAGTACAGACAGTTTATCTCACTTACGGAGCCCATCTGTACTGGAAGTAAGAGAAAAGGGCTATGAACGATTGAAAGAAGAACTTGCAAAAGCTCAGAGGGTAAGGTTCGTTATCTTGTTTCCTCCCGCTTTTTTCTCTCTTCGAAGTGTTTCTAATATTGCAGAATGATAGATGGGCCAGAAGGTGCACTTGAAGTCTACTCATTCCTTACAGATTTATTATTATGTAATTAGTTAATGTAAAATTTTCTAGAGTGCAGTGCTGATGTCTTAGAATTATTTTTTGATAATGTTTTTTTTTCTAGTGCTGCTGCTGCTACTTAACCATGGAAGCTTTTTCTGCAATATCTGGTTAAATACACTCTTTTTGAAATGTAGGCTTTCCTTCATTCTGACATTTGAGAATAGGAGTAATTTTTTGTCATTCTGTTGTTACTGAATCAGTGTTTATAGACACTGATTATATACCTTTCGAGTCTTCTTTCCTCTAGAGTTTAAAAGTGTAGCATGTGTCATGGAATTTATAAATGCTTTAGAAACAGGGGTGTTTCATAGGGGAATGTCTGCATAGGAAAGAAGCAGTAAAAATGTCTCTGGTGTTCTTTAGAGTACTGTTACACCACACTTCAAATTAAATATGGATACCTTTGAAGACACTGTGTCTCAATTCATTAATATTTGTAAAGCGCTTTGTCTTGTTTGGATGGATGGTGCTATATAAATGCAAAGCCATTATTTATCATTTTAACATTTCTCTGTGCTTAAGTTTTTGAGTAGGTTTTGTGCTATTTGTATCTGTGCTCTTTCTTCTCCTCTAGGTGATTCCATTCTTGTTTAGGTTTAAGCTCATCTTGTGTTTGAACTTGCTACCCTCTGCTTGTTACCTCATCTTGTTGGATGCAGTCCTCATTACTGTCATAGTGAATCTTAACTATGGATTTGGACATTGCTTTTTCTGTTGATCGTTTTATTGCTGAGTAGTGGCTTCCTTTGCTAATGTGTGTGTTTGCTTAGCTTTTGACCACTGAAAGAAAACATTAACCTGAGCTAAACTTGAGGACCTTGCATGTGAATATATAATCCTAGCAGTTAAACTTGGAACCGTAGAAAGTAAGAACAAATTAACATCTAAACTTTAGAAAAGCTCTTCTTTACAGTATACCAAATTACAGCTCGTGTACTTGAAAATGGCAGCTTGGATCTGCTGCTGATAGCTTGGAATGATCTAAAAATCTTATTCCAGTGTATACCACTTTGTCTCTTAAAGATTGAAATGTTTCCTGTTTCACTCTGAAATTTGTTAAGGCTGTTCTTAAGGAAATGGCATGAAGGCTGCTAGGACATACTTAACTGCATGTTACATGTTTTTAAACTCTTTGTGTGGTCTTAACAAAAGCAATTCAGCACTAACTTGAGACTGTTGATGTCAAAGTTCTTGCTAATTCTCAACTCTTCGTGTGATTCTTACCAGTGTTATACTGGAGAGGTCACTTACTTTGCTTGTCTTTCTAAACTTGCAGTGTTTCGGAATTGCTTAGTCACCTCAGGAGTCCGTGCAGACTGTACAACAATAAACCCTATTCCTTCCATTATACCCACTTTCTTCCTCTTCCTGCATGAGGACTATTTTTTCCTATCCCCAATTCATCTCTGATATCTTTCTTCCAAAACTCATGGCTGTTCACATAGTACTGTATCCTCCCTGTGATACTCATATGTCATGCAATCTTTAAACTTCTCTTTCCAAACATATTCACTTTTGCTGATGAGTACTCAGTTCAAACCCTTTAGAGCTGTAATGAATAGGTTGTGTCTTTGTATAACTGGTTGTCTTTTGTGTAATGGCTTTAAATTCTCTGTAATTCTCTGTGCTGTTTACTAGTGAGAAAAATGAGAATTATAATTTGCACTTGAATTTAGTGAGCTCCTTGAGCCTGGAAACTTTACAGGCTACAGAGAGTGAACAAAGTAAATGCAAATTTGCTGTTTTGCATTTTTCATTTGTTCCAGATTTCCTGCTCAAACTGTGTGCTATTGTACTATACATTAAAGATTGATTTGAATTTGTTGCAGTTGTGATCAGAAAGGGAACTAGAAAGGAAATGGAAATTTTAAAGTTTAGGGATCCACTCATTTTTTTCCATATCTTTGCTTGGAGTGCAACTTTTTTCTAAATGTGCTGTCAGGTTTTTTTATATTAGATAATGTATGTATGCCATGTAATTGTTAGACATTTCAATATGGTTCCTGAATAAATTATTCAGTAATAGAATAAGTATTTTTTTTTTCCTGCTTTGTGTGTGCCTTGGATTTCTTAAGACTAAAGACTTCTTAAAATGAATGGCATTGCTGACAAAATTTTTAAAAAAGTCTTTCAAAAGTTTGTTTCTTGATGAGAGAAAAATATACTTTCTACTTCAGTCTAGATCAGTTGCAGCATCAAATCATGTCATAAGATTGGGAAAAAGGCGGGTCAGAGTTTAACAGCAGTGCTGAACTCAGTACTAATGGGGCATATAAGATTTTACATACTTTTGCCTTAAAATGCTCCGTTAATTAAAATGACAGATTTTATTTTCAATCTTTTGAGAGCATTCAGATAATTTTTTGCTTATTTTTTCACTGAAGTCTTAATTTCTGGCTATATTCTAAAGGTGGAGATGAGTAGTGTTTGGTTTAGATCATCTGAGCCCTTCTTGTTTCACTCATTTTCTGAAGCAGCATCAGGGAAATCAAGAGGGTGTTAAAAGGCTTAGTGATTGTAATGCCTGGGACCTTACATCCTCACGTCTCTATGCATTTGTATTTTCTCTGCTATGTTTGGATTGAGCTCTGTCACTGTGGTTATTGAAGGCAGGTCAACCACATGTAGATAGCCTCCCAGAGAATAGTGATAGTATTTTGATACGTGGTATTTCTTGATACACAAATTCAGTGGAGTCCTTGTGAGGGAGTACCTTTTGCTTTTCATCTTAGTTAACCAGCATACTGCAAGTGTTTTGGATAGTTTACCTGTAGTTTCTGAGCTTTAGCAGTTCATAGTTGTGTTTTCCTTGAATTTTTGTGTCATTTGTCCCAAAGTTATTTCCTTGTCAAACAAACCGATGTTTTAGCCGTCTTTTTGATGAGGAAAGAGCAGTCTACCAAAGATAATGATAACAACATATTTGGTTTCTGTGATTCCCATGGTCTTTTAGAGTAAGATCTGTACAGTTGTTAGTAACAAATAAAACCATGTTTTGACTTTCTGTAGTAAAATGTGAATGAATTATATTTTCCTAGTAGAGTAAAATTGATTTTTTTTTTCCCCCGATACAGTAATTCTTGTGAAAGTGGTGATAGTATAGAATACGATACTGTCAATTTCAGTGTAGTTTGAGAGTCTGAATCTCAGATTTAGAATTCTCCTTGAAAGGCTTCAATTTCTGTATACATTTTTCATCTCAGAAACAAACTGAGTGTTGTAGTTTGATCTTATGTCTTCAGACCTGCAGTAAAACATAATATTTCAAAACTCTGCATGGATTAATCAATAAACAGGTTCACAGTAACTTCCCAGGAATTCCAGTGGTACTATACAGTACTATTCAGCATTTAAAAATTTCTGTTATTTTCTTATAAGTTAACAATAAAAATGAGGGTGTGTTAGAACTGTACTGAAGAGTATGCTTTCAGTCTTTTCTAAAATCAAATTGCAGTTGAGTCGTAAGGCCACAGGCTTGTGATTGTTAAAGATGCATTGGTTCTCTGAAGGTGTTTTAGCAGTTCCTGGATGTCTTTGATGAAAGTTTCCGCACCTCTTATGCTGTCTCAGTGTATTGTAGGCAGAGAAATTTTCTCAGGCTAGTCAAAAGAAGACTACATGAAAGCAAAACAGAAGCATCTTCACCCACACCATAAGATAATTCAATAGTTTGTGAAATGCTGCTAACTTTGAAAAGATATTCTGGGTCTTCTGTTGCATTAAACACCGTTGCAAATCTGGTTGCAAAGGACTGATTTTTATGTGGCTTGTTAAACTTGTGTGCTGAGTGAAGACCAGTCAAACAGGAGTACATTTAATATAAATACTTTTTTGACAACTTCAGAATTGAGCAGTATCCCACAGTTGAGAATTTAGGTGATATCTGTAGAAAATGTTCTTTCTTTGGTATTATGTGTCTAGTTCTGACTTGGTTAAATTGCTGAGCTAGACGTAGGATGATTTTCTTTCTAGAATGTAAAGTGTGAATGGTTTTGAAGCAGTAATTTGCATTTCTTATCTCATGGTTCTCTTTAAAGACCCACCCTGTAGTCTGAGAAGATCAAAGAGAAATAAACAACAATATGACTCTTTGACACAGACTTTTTTTTAACTGTAAAGTTTCTTTTTTCCTTGCAAGTTAATTTTTTTCTTGCCTTCTATAAGTGTGTTTGTAGTGTTCTTTATAATAGTTCCTCATCTTCATGTAGTTACTTTTTCAGAACAGTAATGTGTGAAGGACTGCAGCATGAGTGGTTAGTCTAGCACACACAGTTGTCTTTTCTGCTTCTTTATTGGGTATGGCTGGGAAGTCTTCAGTAATGCCTTTAAGCCACAGGCAGTAGTAGTGTTTCTAATAACTGCTAAGCTTTTTGCTTTGGGCAGTCTTTATTTCTGCCCTGCCTGAAAAACCTGAGCTTAAATTTGCTTGACAAAAATAATTTCTTACATTATGCTTCTCCTGAATCATGTCATGGAAACTCGCCCAGTGTTTGGCAAATCCAGCTAAGCAGCCATGTGTAGTAGGCTGCCTGGTGTTGTCTTTTTGTTTTTGTTAAAAAACTTTACTCATCTGCCTAAATTTTAATCTAATCTTTCCAGTTGCAGGCAAAATGCAACTGTTTTATGTAAGTAGTATATTAGTAGTGGTAGGTGAACCTGGCGTAGTTTTACTTGCATTGTTAATTTGACAACTCTTGACCTGAATATTAATATAACCTCCTTTTAAGACGTATTGGTGCACACGTAGCATTGTCCTTATAAATCAGGGAAGTAAGCCAAAGGAAATGTTGACGTTTCCTCTTCATTTACAGGAAAAGTTTCAACTTCTTTTTAAGCTTTAAGCATTTTGCATCAGAATCTTCCCTTTTCTGATTAAGAACCAAACTTGATATGGGAAAAAACTTTAAACCAACACAAAATAACTAAGTTTTGTTTCCCCCTTCCTTTTTTTAACCTCTTTTTTTTCCCATTTTTTTGTGTTTAGTTTTTTGTATTCCTTTCTCCTTCTCATGCCTCTATCTGTAGCTATTTTCCTGCTGCCTTTTTGTTTTTTGTTTTTTTTTTTTTTGAGAAAGGTCACTGTGTGCAGAATAGTAGCTAGCAAGTAAGATTTGAATAGAATTTGAGAAATACCGTGTTTGGAAAAATCCCCATCATTTAAGTGTTACCTTACAAAATAGTTGCATGTGGAAAGCAAAAAAATCTGAAGGACAAGCAAACTAGACTAAAAATCAGTCAAAATGTTCAAAGTTAAAACCGAATAAAAGAAGAGTAGAATAATGCCTTTGATACTAAATTATTCTATTAGAATAATTATTATTATTATTAGACGAGTCCCTAAACTCTTGTCCAGTCTAAGAGCTGAAGCCAAACAGGACCCTTCACAGTACCGAAAAATCTATTGCCAATTTCACTGCAGAAATTGAGAGCAAGACCTAATACCAGCATGCTACAAGGCAAGATGCAGTTTCCCACGTAGTTGTATGCAACATTATTTCAGTCATGAAGACTTTGGAAAAATTACTAACCACCTTCCAAAAACACAAGGGAAGCTGCCTTTTTTTATGACTCTCTTGTGGCTGGCCTCCCACAGTTTTCTGAAGGCAGCTTTTTTTTACT
Source organism: Cnemophilus loriae (assembly GCA_013397755.1). Lineage (NCBI taxonomy): Eukaryota > Metazoa > Chordata > Aves > Passeriformes > Corvidae > Cnemophilus > Cnemophilus loriae. The sequence continues at coordinate 819,983 of VZTF01004193.1, read as the reverse complement.
GGCTTGTGGAGGTTTTCAGAGCAAATGATTGCTAGATTGTATTTGAAGTCTTTAACCTAGTGAAAGTCTTGGGTCTTGCATTTCAGGAATGATGGCAGTGTAATACCTTTCTTGGCAGTGGGAAGAGGAAAATGAGATGGATGGGGATGAGAAGAGAGATCGGGCCAAAAAAAGTTTGAGAGCTCAGAATTGGCTTATTTTCTTTCTTTTGCTTTATCTCTACATCCATCTCCTTCTGCAAGAGATTCCAGGGTTTAATGGATGTGGAAGGGGAGAAGAACTTTCTTTCAAATTTCTTGTCAACCTTTTTCTACTTCTCTGCAAAGTATCCCAGTTTATCCTCAGAACGAATGAGATTGGGCATATGTAACTCTTATACTGCCAAATCTGTGTTAAAATCTTACTGTAAAAATGGTTATGGTCAGACATTCACTCAAATTTTAGTGGTGTAGACACTAGCATTTTGAATTTCATTAAGTTGCTTTAATTTTATTTATATATCTGCATAGATAAGGACAAAGATAGAAATAAAGTATGATTTTGGAAACACTGTAAGGAGACATTTGGAAGACGGTGTTTATAGTAAAATATGTTTTAAGATTCATTTACAATTACGGATTGTCCTGAGACAGTGCTTTTTGATTTTTTCAAATTAATTTTTTTATTTTTTAGAAAGGATTACTTTAAGCATATTTTAAGGAATGGGTAGATGAACTGGTGTTCTGTCTGCCCCAATAATTAATTTGATCTATGTTTTATGTGAATACAGCCTTTTATACTTCCATGAAAAAAAAGGGTTTTTTACTTCAGAGTATTTTGGAAATGTTGGTGTTTAGCTTAGGTATACTTTAGATTGGCCTGGTATAATTCTGTACAGCAGGAAGAAACAGCTGTATATGCATAGCATTAATTTAATTGTTTTTAGTGTTAAGATGACTATTTTGAAAGGATTTCTTTAGCAAAGGTTTTATGCTCCTCTGATTATTTGTTTTTATTTTTTGTCCCCCCTCTCTTGTGGTATTAGCTTTAAAAGGCCAAATTACTGCTCTAAGTCAGAATAAATAACTTTCAATTTTCCATAGGAGCTGAAGTTAAAAGATGAAGAATGTGAAAGGCTTTCTAAAGTGCGAGATCAACTTGGACAGGAATTGGAAGAACTTACAGCTAGTCTGTTTGAGGTTTGTTGGAGTCTTCGATGTGATATACTTAAGGGAAGCTGAGCCAGATGTTTTATGTAGAACCAGTAAATTGTGTGCTGAATTTTTCTGCAATAAGCGTATAAAGGGATTTGTGTCCTCAAGACTTGGGTGTGTTGAAGTAGAGGCTTAAGAGAAAGCAGCAAACTTTTCACTTAGATGTGAGACACCTTACTGAGCTTGTCAATCTGCCTAGACACAAAATTAAGAAAATAAGGAAAATATATCAGCTTATTTTTTGGCATAACTATTTTGAGACAGCTTCTCTGTCTGACAACAAGGCTATCTAGATAAGAGCTAAATTTGGGGTTGCTATGGTGACTAAATAAAAAAATAACGTAGTTCCAGATGAATGGAGGTAGCAAGTACATAACTTAACCATGCTTTCAGCTTCTGAATTTTGGCTCCGGCAGCATGCTACACCCACAGACTTCAAAAGAAACATTAGCGCTGAGTAATGCACCAGGGTGAAACCTGGTTACCAAGTGAGAAGCCTGAACTTTCAGTGGGACCTTTGCATTTGAGGAAAAGGCAGTAGTACCAGCAAAGATTGTGAGATTGTATTACACAGAAATAAAATGCTAAATCCATAACTTGAAGTAGGATCGGTTCTCATTTTATCTTAGGAATATATGTAGGAATGCTTTGGGCCTAAATTGTTGTATCTTTAACTGTCAGAATAAATTTCATAATCTATGGATGATCTGTACCTTTGCTAAATTGTAAGTATAGGCTTTCAGCATATGCATAAAGATACAACATTAGGTATGTTTTAGAAGCAGTGTTTAAACCTATGGTGTTGTATAAAAGTGCTGTAAAACATTTGAAAATACTGACATTCAAAAATCAAAGTACAAACTACATCCTGGTAGGGCAAGGTTACTTAAAATATTAAGCAGTTCCTTTGTGTAAAAAAATAAATAGAAGAGTGGAAGGGTATTTTTTGGCATAAATTCTTGTTTTTGCTAGGGGGAGGAAAATGTCGGGTAGTTATTTTAACTGTGGAGGAATAAAAAGAAAATTATCAGTGAAATTTTATATTTATGACATTGCATTACTTAGAACAGCGTGTCAGTTAAAAATGTTTGAAATACAGTTTATTAGTAATAATAGTTTGATTTCGAATTGTCCAGACTGTTATAGGCATGTTACCCTAAGTTTTCTTTTGTGATTTGATTTACTAAGAGGCTCTAACAAGACACAGTGGTGAGGTTTATTGATTTTTTTGCACTGGGATCTGCAGCCCTTGAATTCATGTTTAATTTTGAATCTCACTAATTTCAGCAGCCATATAAATGGATATGCTAGGGCTTTTATTGTTGCATCCCAGTTGAGGATTGAGACTTGTTTCTGGGTGCATATATTACATTATTACACTGTAATAGCACAGTAACATGCTTTGCTTTCAAAGGTGCATCACCAAGTAGAAACTGCATGGTCAATGTTAAATGTATTTGTACACATTGTATAAATGTGTATGTTCCCATTCCTGCATGTGTCTTGTTACTTACGAGAATTTTACAAACCCATATTATACAGCTGTGTTGTATGCCAGTGGGAGCCAGATCTTTTGGTATGACGATGTATGAACTTTTTTGTTTTATTTATATAGTGTCCAGATGTGCTAGGCGCTTTACAGATATGAAAAGGATCCTATCCCAAGTAATTTGGTTGGTGGCTCTGATATTTCAATTTTTGTTGCCTTCAGTAAGTACCACGTGAGAACAGTAATCTGATGTAGGCACAAATTGCTGGATCAGAGCCTTAAACAAATGCATTATACAGACAAAAGGCTTAGAGGTATGAGGTAAAAGGATATTGGAAAAACCCTAAGTCCTTTTATGCTTCCTCCTTTATTGGCTTAGCCTTGTTTCTTTCCTTGAATTGTTTTATTAGCACTTTTTCCATTCTACTTAAGAAATGTTTATTAAATGATGAACTGTTTTTATGCTGTTGTTTTGTCTGTTTTATTGATGGCGAGAATTTAGACTTCATAGTTGTTTGACTGGTTCCTTCATGCAGAAATTTACAGTTGTGTAAAACTGGTTATTCTGGCTACAAGAAGGGAGAAGTTCTTTTGAATGTGCTACTGTGCCTATGTTGCTTTTGTTGCTACTGGTTGAGTCTTTCTCTTGGGGGTCAAGGAACTTGTCAGCCACCGAAGTGTGACTGGAGCCTGGTGTTCATGACAGGTATTGTTCCTGCTGGAGGGGGTGGGTGGAGTTGCTGAGTTTCTGAATGTGGGCTTAGGACCAAGGAGAACCTTAGCTGGCCAATGATGAACCAAAATGATAGATTCGTAGAGATTTTTTTTCTTAATGTAGCTATTCCGTTTCAGACAATTGCACAACTTAATAGTCACAAGTAGTCTTCATGAAGCAAAAGTATGTCATTAGTTGTTGGGATTTTTCGTAAATTTGTGTGATGCATTTACCCTAGCTAAACATCTTTTATAGGAAGCACACAAAATGGTTAAAGAAGCAAATGTCAAACAAGCTGCAGCGGAAAAACAGTTAAAAGAAGCACAAGGAAAGGTGAGTTTTTTCCCAGCTTGTTTGCTTTGTCTTTTCACATTTTAAATCTGACATCTGAATCATAAAGATGTAGATAGAGCATTACGTGTATATACTTTTAGAATGTATGCTCAGTTGTTTTGTGTTGCTTGACATATTCTTAGTGAACACCCATCGAAACGGTGTTTCAGCATCATGTCAGCCAGCAAGGTGCATAGGAAGCCAGTGTTACTACAATATGCAGTTGCATAGGCATCTGTGTGTTAGTACTGTTGGAAGATAAAGTTTTGATTTGCACCGAGACAACTGGAGATGTTGTTAATTGATTTAACATAGTTATAAACTAATATATTTTTGTTTGTTAATGACTTAATTCCACCCTGCCCCGTGAAGATTGATGTCCTCCAGGCTGAAGTAGCAGCGTTGAAAACACTAGTACTGTCTACTTCACCAACGTCTCCAACTAAGGAGTTCCAGTCTGGTGGAAAAACTCCTTTTAAGAAAGGCCATGCAAGAAACAAGAGTACAAGCAGTGCTATGGGCGGCAGTCATCAGGACCTTACCGTGATGCAGCCAATTGTAAAGGACTGTAAAGAGGTAATGTAAGAGCATTGTTCTCTTTTTGCTGGTAAACCGGCTTTATTGTTTTGTTTTACTCACAATAAATATAGTAAATCTTCATTTAATGCTTACTATCTTAGAGATATTTTTCATTGATGAAAGAACTTTCCTTTCATACCAGTAGGTGGTGATTTTTCCAAGTCTTATTTACCTTTAAGTCATTAAGGGAAGATGAGAGAAGATTTCAAATATTGGAATTGCATGTGGTAATGAAAAAAACCCAAACAATAAACCAAACAATATAACTGATTGCTGAATCCTGGTGGCTTTTTTGTGAAGTCCATCACTGAAAGTTCATAAACTTTCATAAGCATGGTATAAACTGTCATAGAAAAGAGGAAGACTCATTATATAGATCAGTAGTGGGTGAAAGAGGCCGGGGAAAAGACGAAATCAGTAATTTATTAGAGAACAGCTGAAGAGTCATTGGAATCCTGGGGCCTGTGTGAGGTTTTTTTTTGGGGGGTTGGGGTTTTTTTGTTTGGTTGTTTTTTTTGGTTGGTTTGTTCGCTTGTTTTTACATCTACTCCTGTAACTGAGAATGGGAAAATAATGAGGCAAGAGGTTGGTACTTGAGTCCTTGGAATGGTACTAGCAAAAACTGACCAAAGAGTTGAGAAGGAGCTTATTTTACTGGGTGGTTAGTAGAACAGCAGATTAAATCCAAAAACCAATAAATGAGAAACAAGGCAGCTAGGGAAAAAAATGCAGCTAGCAGTTATGAACTTGGAAAGGGCTACATTGTGCTTGAAAAGAAAGATAGCGTCCTTGTTGATCATTGTCTGAAAACCTCATCTCAGTGTTCAGTGATGGTCAAAGACCTACAGAGACTTAGGAGTTCTTAGGAAAGGAAGAAGTAACAGAAGAAAAAGCATTATACTGCTGTATAAACATGTAGTAAAAGGGTTTCTGTACGTGCAGCTATGATATATTCATCTCAGAAAGGACATTGTGAAAATACCAGGAAGTGTGACACAGATGGTCAAACCTAATGGAAAGATTTCTGTGTTGAGATACTTGAGGTAGAAGAAAAATCTCTGCAATCTCAGGTGATATGGGGAAGATGAATGATGAGCAATTATTAATGAATTAATGGAAACTCTGGAAGCTAAGAGGAAAATGATTTTTAGTCAGTACATAATGAAACATTGTCATGAGGAAGCAAGATTAAAAATATGTTCGAAATAAAGTCATGCAAAGTGACATAAGAAAAGAGGTAAGGGTATATAGAAGATAGATACGACATTTGGCTTAGAAAGCTTCTTTAGCTACAGACTCCTAGAAGTTTTGAGGCTATAAATGAATACACATCACTGTCTTTCCTTTCAGATGTCTCTTCAGCCAGCTCTGTGGCTGCTGGCTGTTGTCAGAGGGGTAATATGCTGACTGGATTTTAAATGTCATTCAGGGTGGCCATTGTTATGCTTCATTTTGCCAGTCATCATTAACTGCATTTGTACTAGATACCATTTTACTAGAAACCTAGAAAATTAAGGCATCTTCCAGTATGTGTTTCATACTCAAACTTCAAAAAAACAATCTGATGGTTTACAACCTGCTTGCCCACTTTCAGTGGTATCCAGGATATTTTCCTTACTAAAACTGAATCCTTGTTGCCCTTCAGAAAAGGGGAGAACTGGGATGGAATCCAGTTGCTTTGTAAGCTTCACACTGAGGTCGTGACTTGATGAAATTTTTAAGTGTTGGGCAAGAGTGAGAGACCAGAGAAATTTGTTTTACCTCAGTTTCTCATGGAGAGAAGGTGATGATCATGGCAGACATGCTGCAGAAGAACCAGTCTGCCTGACACTTTTCTTTAGTTCATTCTGCTTTTTGTTGGCTGCATAAGGAGACACTTCGAGGCTGCTCAAGGCTGCTCAAACTGGTGACTTTTTCTTTTGGTGGCAGCCCAGGGAATCACTAAGAAACACAGGGGTTTTCCACCTACTGGGACTTGAGTATTTTTATTTCTCTTCTGAGCAGGAGTATTTAATGGAATGTAGAATGGGTGAAAAAAGCAAGAGTGCCTTTGGCATGGTAGATAGGATACTGTTTTAAGCAGGAGACACATGCGTTCCCAGCTGCTGCTGTTATCCAGTACTTCATCATTTTGTTTACTGGTTTTATTTATAGCTGCTCTAAGGTAAATTTTTTTTGCATTTCTGGGAGCTTGGGTCTGAAACCCTAGTTCCGTCCCCTTCTTGCTAGTTGTTCTTGCCCCTGAATTTTTACTCTTAGAATCTCAGTCTTCTGCTTTTTGAGTGGCTTGACTTAAAAAGAGGGTCAAGAGTACCCTTGCTCAGGACTGTGTATTGGCCCTAAGCCAATAGCTTTGGACCCTTTTGCAGAGCCTACCATCTAGAGCTTTGTGTTGTGGGATGGAGCTGGGTGTAAGTACAGGTCAGCTCTCAGATTTCTTTGTGGAAGGTAGACAGAGTCAAGAGTGGCTGGCTGTCCACCCTAAACTGCAGTGGAGCTAGAAAGGTGCCAGCATCCCAGAGAAATATTTCCTAGCATGTGGTAATAACCTCTAGGATAAATAGACATGTCTAATGAATTTAGATATTAAAAAGATTGAGATAAGGTGAATAGCTGCCTGGATCTTAAGCAGACGGGTAGCATCCTCTCACCAGAAATATTGATAAATGCATCGGTGTTGTTCAGAGAGCTGAGATATTTCGCTGATGTTATATTTACTGTAATGAAAGCATAAAAAATTTAACTGGAATTATTATTACATTTGACTGTGTATTTAATTTTAGGTAATCAAAACTGAGATCTAGTGAAAGCATATGTTAAGGCAGGAAGGAGATACACATGTATCACACATTGTAGGTTGAAAAGGAAGAACATCAAGCTATGGTCACTGAACAGTTTTTTCAAGGCAGCTTCTTTATAAGCTGTAGGTTTGGGTAAAATTGAATAAATCTAGAAAATAACGAACTTAATAAGAAATGCATCTTGATTTTTAGAATTATAGAGTACAAATCAAAAATGGATGTTTTTCTGCTGGTACCTCTTGATTGTATTAATTTTAAAGCCATACCTGAGATGGGTTTTACGTTAAGGGAAATGTTCCTTTAGGGAGCAAGTTACACCTATTGAATTCCATTTGTACAATGAAGTTGGTGGCTTAGCAACCAGAACACTTATGGATTAGCTTAATTAAGATAGTTGTTCCTGATTGTACCTGAGTGTAATGCAGGTGGCTCTAATGAAAAACAAATTTTCCAGTGTAATGTCTGTAGGTTACTTTTCAAGGAAAAGAAAAAAAAAAAGTAAAAGAATAAAGTTTATCCGATAACTCCTGAAAGTGATGAAAGAACTCCCCAAAGCATATATGTAAAAGAATGGCAAAGTGCTGAGAACTCAGAGAAGGGGTAATGCATGGGGAGTGAAAAAAAGACTGAGGTTGGTTCAAAGCAGCATACTGATCTTTTAAATAGGATTGAAAACCAATTTTCAGTATATGCCATTTCCCCATTTCATTATCTTATCTGTATTATTTGTTTTTAATTGTCCAAAATTTTAAATTCACATCCTGGTTTATCTTTCTCCTGCAGTGTACATCCTTTCTATAGTTTTAAGAGTGTAGGTCTGCTGTAGTTCAAGAAGGGGATTTAAACAGGGGAAAAGGTGCTGAAGCAGAATGTCAAAACTAGTCTGAGGATGGTGTTGCACCTGGTGAGCAGGATGGTGTTGCATATCCCCTTGGGATTATAGTTAGTTTTGTATGTTGGGTTAGGAGCATGTGTCAGAAGCACTCACCCCCACTCTGCTTGGTTTGTGTCCTGCAGCAGTGTTGGAGCCCATGAAAGATCTTTCTCAAGTAACCCTAAAGCGGATGATGTGCTCTGGGAGCACCTCAGTGTGCTCTGTTAGTGGGCAGCAAGCCATGGGACAGGCTGCCCCATAATGCAAATAGATTTTTAATAGCAACCTAGTACCCATCTCTGGACCACCACACTAGATAGGTGCCATACTACTGCTAGCTGATCTCAACATGGAGATGACAAAACAAGGTGTTTTCAAAGCAAGTACAATTATCTTTGCCTAACACAGAACACAGTTCATCCTAGCATGATTTAATAGGTAATCTTAGCATTTCCTCTTTGACTAGAGGAGCTATGGGGGGAGCAGGCTCATAAATCATTCCCAGCAAACATCGTTGCCTTTCTGTTGTAGGGAGGTGTATGAGAGAGTTTTGGCATAAAGATGAAAAATGAAGAATAACAGTGTACTTTTAACTGAGTTGTACATTGACTTCCTGTTTTCTTTTCTTAGTATATTCAGTGTGTTAGTCTGTTTTTTTTAGTGTTTGGATAGCAGCGTGTTAGAGTCAGATGGAGTATGAATGTGTAAAATGTCTAGAATTGCAGTTGTTTTCTTTGGATTTCTCTGCTTTTCTTAACTTATATAAATGGAGGTGGACTAAAGTACTGTAGTGAAGATGGAAACTGTTTTCTGGCTCTTCCTAAGTTTTTCAAAGCTATCTGTAAGCTTAGGAAATGGGGGAAAGGTAATTAGCTTGTACCTGGTGTAGTGGTAACCAGTAGATGTATTCTCTCTGTGTATTGAAAATCGTATGTTTTGATTTGCTTGAATTTACAGGCTTAGGAAAGTGGATTTAAGAAGGTATTCATAGCTGAACCATGATAGCATTCTTTCATATTACAATAGAAAGCATTTTAATGCTTATTATTTACCTGTGGATATTTGCAAATGATGGGCACTTGTGTGATAGTTACATTAAATAAAATATGTGAATCTTTGTGTGTTCTAGGCTGACCTGTCTCTGTACAATGACTTCAGATCTTGGAAGGATGAGCCTACTATGGATAGAACATGTCCTTTCTTGGACAAAATTTATCGGGAAGATATTTTTCCATGTTTAACCTTCTCCAAAAGTGAGGTAATGGAAATGGTTTAAGTGTGATCACTGATGTCTTCCCCTTAAATATGTTACATGGAGCCAAAAGACTACTATATTGTTTTCAATATGAAGTTCAACCATTTTTGTTTCATTAGTGTGTGACAATTTACAGTGAAGTCCTAAAGTTTGGTCTGGAGTATTGAAATGACCATTTTTTCTTCACTATTCTATTCCATTTATACTCTTCCAGATGTGGCCTTTTTAGGTCTACTTCTTCAAATGTTACTCTTGTCTGTCAGCATCTGATGTTTGTAGGAATGGATGGAAGTTTTCTTCTTGATACTTGACATACAGTGTAAAAGTCGTGTTCTCTTGTTTATATAGGGGGCAGTAGAGACCAATATATTTAATTTCATGGACTGATTTTCTCTCATATCAGTCAAAGCAGACTGCAAGCGTAGTCTGGACTTTTTCTTGAAGAGACATTTGAGTTACAAGAATTAGACTTTGGGATTTAAGATTCAACAGGGGCAGTTTGTAAATATGGTTTTAGAGGAATCAAATTATGAGACTTTTTTCCTTGTGTTGTTCGCACACATTCTCCCATACAGAGGAAAGACTGGAGTTCTACCTGTCCTGGGAATAACATGGAACTGATTACAGATCCAACTGCTTTACTTAGTTTTTGTTCTTAAGCAGTGTTTACAGGCTGTACTTATAGTATCAGTCAGTAGGGAAAAGGGAGCATATTCTTACATCTTTATTAAAATAAGAATAAGAAATTTTAAAGTCCTAAGTATTGATATTCTTTCCCAATAAGATTAAACACCTCACATAGAAAATCCTACATTTTCTTCATAATGTTTATCTGTTGTTTCCAGGAGATGTTATGTTCTTTTCCCATGCTTTTCATCTACTGTTACTTGCTGGCCATAAGCACGCACAGTCTTTTAGTTAATTGTACACCAGTTTGTTACGGTTGGTGTACAGTATCATATAAACCTCTCCCACTAAAAAGTTTACTTGGTTACTACGAGAATTAAATTGCTTCTGCAGTATATGTAAGTAGGCCATCCTGTTGTCTTTTGCAGCAACTTAATGTTGGATTTTGTTGTTCAGTGGTAATATAATTACTGTAGATTTGTATTGCCTCTTAAGGGAAGAATGAGGCTTCTAGCACTTGTCAGTTACACCATTTGTTGTTTCTGGATGCTGTGTGTAGTGACCAACTTGTGTTTTCACTTGGCTATTGATAGGCTAGTGTGCAGTTAAACCAAACAATAAATTACACATGTGTTGTGGTTTTGAATAATTGAAAATGCAGTTATGTGAATGGTTGAAGTATTACATTAATTCTCAGTAGCCTCTTGTGTGTATGTGTAGTGTTCTGCTTTTGGGAGATGGCAGAGAGAGTATTTCATATGAACTACTTTACTAGTAACAGTCTGGTCTTAAAATAATTAAAGTACAATAGAAAAAATATTACTTAGTAGGAAGGAACCTTGGCACAAAATTATTTCATTAGTAACATAAGTTGCATCTATTTTTAAATCAAGTAATGGCTATTACTTGAAACAGTGGTCTTGGGCAAGTGTTCAGTCCAATCAAGCGAAATGGTCACATTTCCAGTGTCTTATGACTGCTTATAAGGAGTGAGCATAAAAAACCCGAGCAAAGTTGCACTTTAAGTAGACTAGTGTTTGAAAGTTGCAACTGGCTTTTCAATATTTTATTCAGTCTTACATGTTTGAACACCTTGCTAGAACTATCTCTAGCTGAAAAATAGTGACATAACATTTACTTCTTTTATTCAAGATAAAGATGTATGCAGCATAATTTTGTATTTTTCATAGAACGCAATAAAATTAGACCAGTTTTTTAAAATGAAGTTTGTGCCATGTTCAGTCTCTGACAAGAACACAGCATGTACAAATACATGTGCTATTTGGGTGTATGAGGAAAGGCTGAAAATACAGTTAGCATTTTAAACAGGCTTTACTACATTCCTGGCTGTAAAGGAAGTTAGATTGCCTCAGGGAAGGCAGGGTTATTTGGAGGGCAGAACTTAAACAGGAGCCTAGAAATGGGACCTCTTGCTCCTGATGAAAGTGAAATCTTATTTGTAATAGAATTTTTGTTTGGTGGGTTTTTTTGGATTTTTTTTTTTTTTCGCCTTGTGTTCTTAACTTTCCAGAAGAAGAAATATGTCACTGCTTTGAGGCAATGGATGAAGCAGAGCTGTTTTTAACTGCTTTCTAAATTTCTCTTGCAGTTGGCCTCAGCTGTTCTGGAAGCTGTTGAAAACAACACTCTGAGCATTGAACCTGTTGGCTTGCAACCTGTTCGATTTGTGAAAGCTTCTGCAGTTGAATGTGGGGGACCAAAGTATGTTGAGCTAACACAGCGGGATAATCTTGACTCATTTGAGATCTCTTGGCTTGAGAAAAGTGCTGTCTGATCAAAAAACTGATTACCTCAGTCAAATTTGTGTATCTTAAATTTAATTTCTTAAAATTGAAGACTCAGGAGTGTTGTTACAAATCTTATGGGAAAGTAAGCAACTAATAAAAGAAACTTCAAAAAGACCTAATATAGAACAAACCTTACCTTTTGAGGAGAGCTTGACTTTTGCATGTTTTGATGCATTGACCCTGAAGTAACATTCACCTCTTTGGAGAAGACCATTCTGATAGTTAAAACAGATTATTTTAGATTGGGGGCTCTCAGCTGGAAAGCGTAATGGAAGAAATAGTTATTGAAGTAGTACAGGCTGAGTTTCTGACATCTGGAGTACTTGTGGCATAAAAAATACAGGACAAACGTAGGATGCTGACAAAGGTAGCTGAAGTATTTCAGAAATATAGAGAGAGTTAATCCTCTGAATTTGAGCAGGAGGAATGTAAGTGGGAATGAAGATGAATGAGAGTTTGAACCTGAAGTAGGAGGTATGCTTGAATGACAGGAAGGTTATTTTAGAAATTTTGGAATGGTCCTAGAGGAATGTGAAGCAAGATTTGTTATCAGGTACTGATACAAACACTGAAGTTGGTGGGAGGGACTTGCCTGAGGCACTGGGCTTTGATGATGTGGAGAAGGAAAGGGATTGTAGGATGCCTTAGTATATGTCAGAGTAAGAAAGCAAGGTCAGTCTGGAGATTAATCTGGAGTCTTCCAAATCTTGAGAAAGACTTGACTTTTCTGTTGGAGGTGTTTTGGACAAGTTGACAATTTACTCTGTAATATTTGATTTGAGAGAGCTCAGTTTTACAATAGAAAACTTCTATCAAAATGTTTTCATCTGATGCTGAGATTTTTTTCTTATTGCCATTGCTTTTTAATCCTTGTTTTTACTCTGTTGAGTGGAAGAGAAACTACAGTTAACACATCTCAGAATTCTTTATTTTCTCTTTAAAGAAACTGTATAAAATGAAAATTGTGTTTTACGACTTAGTCTTTGATCCTTTCTAGCCTACAAAGTTGAAGCATTGAAATATTCTTCAACTTCCTCCTGTCACTAGAACACACACTTTATGAGCTGTAGCAGCCTCTCATGAGAAGGGCCCATGCCAGGAATGGAGCTACCCAAGGGGTAGTGAATTCCTATCCAAGATCAGCCACTGTAAGCTGTGTTCCATGAAAGCAGTAGAGAATCTGGACAATCAGAAACTACTGAAAGAAGTCATGTGTCATTAAAGAACAACTGGCAAATGGATGTAAAGTCACTGTGGTTCAAGCAACTTCGCTACGTCTTGATGTGGTGAAATACTGAGCCGGACAGGAGACTCAGTTGCATAATTCAGAAATTTCTGAAGGTTTTTAAACTGTTTTCTCCAGTGTAAGATACCTTTTAAATCAGAACTTAGAAAATCCTTAAATATTTGGCAAGATAGAGATTAATGTTTTGAGATGACAATGCACAAGTTGTAATTTAGTTACTTTAGTTATATCCAAAGGTCAGGCAAATTCTTTTCTCCCTTTTCCAACTCTTCTGTACTGACAAAAACTTCTGTGCTGCTCCTTGTAGATGAGTAATAGGTAAGGTATATGGAGTATTTAAGTGTAATTTGACAGCAGTTGTGCTTTGCCTTATATATTATTACTGGCACTGAATGGGAAACAGGTGTTCCAGTTTTCACTGAATCAGCGTAGCAGTTTCAGGTTTTTATTTTTATACAGTACAAAACTTTTTTTTATTGAAACCATCTTCTTAAATGGGTAACATAATATAGACAAACTGAAAATAAACAATAACAAAAGCTATAGTAATGTTTTTAAAGAAGTCATTTTGTTGTACAATTGTGTGGAGGAACAGATGCATAAAATAGTGGGTAACAGCCCAAATAGCATAGTAAGGAGTGGAGGACAGAGAGCTGTGATAGTAGCACAGAAAGGTTCTTAATACACAGAAGTTACTGAATGGTGCCTGTGGTGATGTGTAGTAAGTGCTGCCTTAACAAAAGACAGCTGGGTTTCCCCAGAAGATTCAAATAATTGTCCCCATGGGGAACAAAGCGCTGAGCTGCGTGTGCTGTACGGCTTGGAACTGAGTCACCAGCAGGAACCCTCAGCATTTAACTGGTGTGATGGAAGACAACATAGAGAAGGCAATTATGTTACCAGAAGGAAAAAAGGGGTTTTATTTTCCTAGCATTGAAAGTTTGTCTTCTGACAAAAGCTAGACTGAAATTGTGATCCAGCTTGCTTCAGCTACTATTGGATTTCTTGTATCAATGAACTGCTGTGGGTCCTCATAAATTGCTATGGAAAATCGTATACACACTTCAATTTTCTCCTGTTTTACATGGTTCTGTGGACCAGCTGCAGGCAATTTAAAAGGGCCTATGAGCCACTGTTCAGAACCACAGAAGCTTAGTAATTTTTGTTTCACTTTTGAAAGGCAGCTTGTTCTTAGACTCCCCAGTTTCATGAGGTAGAGATGGGAGAAAGAAGAACCAACAGCTTTTAAAATTAATGAAACAGTGGTTGCCATGACAACCCAATTCATCTGAGATACTGTAATACAGACATTCTGAATAAATCAAATTCTCCTCATCTTTAAAAATTCATTGTTTTCCTAAATTGTTTTTTTTGGGAACAGTTTGTGGTGACTAATGACCTTTCCTGAATACTGCATAGTTGCAATACAGCAGAGGTAAATTTGATTATTTTACTCTCACTTTCTGTAATGGTAACAGAAAGAATTACTGCCAGACAGCCCATTTTCCTTCATCCCAAAAGATTTTATACTCTGAATGTAAAATATGGTTTAAATCTGGGCTTAAATGCAAGACTGGATTTAAAATGCATCTAAGAGAAGCTTCAGAGAATTGACTGCTCTTCTGTGGGGATGATATTTTTTTTCTGATGAAATACAATATCAAGTGGAACTTTAAAAAAATCTGTTTAAATGTTGGCATCAAGTGATAATCTAAAAAATGTTTATTTGACATACCAATAATTAATTAAAGAAATCCCAGTGTGCCAGAGTTGTCAAGCCAACTTAAATTAGTGAATATGGAAGTGCATTCCCAGAGCTGAAGAAAGTTTTAGAATTCAAAAAGCGCATCATAATGCACCAGTATTGAAATTAAATTAGGCCTTGTGGAACTAAAATAATTGACAACATAATGTAATAATTGCAGTTTGTTACATGAAGATAGAGACTCATCTATCTGTGCCAATATGAAGCAGTTACACTAACACCGTAAACACATGCACATGTTTAGACATTAATTTCAGATTTGTTTATTGAATCATGTGACCTTTGTATTTGTAGGAAATGTGCTCTCAGTGGACAAAGTAAGTCATGCAAGCATAGAATCAAATTAGGAGATTCAAGCAGTTATTACTACATTTCTCCTTTCTGTCGGTACAGGGTAAGTAGATTTACTGTGATTTAATTTTGTGTAGCAGTTATTTAGCTATTTTTTCCATACCTCTATACAAAATCATATTAACCACCATTATTTTTATATGAGTTTAGATCACTTCTGTGTGTAACTTCTTTACATATATTCGATACATCCAGCAAGGACTGTTGAAGCAGCAAGATGGTGAGTAAAAAAATTGTGTTTGACCTACATAAAGAGACATTTACATAGTGCCTGTGCCCAAAAGTTGCTATCTGTGCAACAGAGTTGCTAGCTGTGACCTGACATTACAGGAAAGCCATCGGTTTATAGTCATTGTTGTAATTTCGAGAATATGGTGATATTTCACACTCAAATAAAGTTATTTTTTAAAACAACGAATTAAAATGCATTGATTTTCAGTCCATTTAAAAACCCCTTATACAGTAAGAAATGTTAAAAAAAATCTAACTAGGGGAGTTAGTCACAGGTTTTCCACACTGTAGTCAAAAATCAAATCTCTGTCACAGAATATGGAAGTATTTTAGATGCAAAAAACTTCAGTTTGGTTTGATCTGGGCCATTTTTTCTTCAGCTTGATGTTTTGGCCTGTCTTCTCATTTTGTGCAGTGACAATTGAGACAGATGTTCTTGTCAGACTGGTTTTTCAGGGGGAACTGGCAAGAAAGACAGTATTTTGGGTTAAATTGCAAAATGTAAACAGGTAACCTTTTATATATACAGAAAACCTGTAATCATTCATCTGAGTGCAGCTGAGAAACGAGATCATTGCAGTAGCATGGCCAAATCTTGATTAGAGCTCTGGTTACAAATGTAAGGCTTGATCACCCTCTACCCCAAAAGAGAAATGTGTTTTTTACTGTCATTGCTTCAGGCTGTAGTTTGGGGTGGGGAGGAGAGGTTCCCTACCTTTCTTACCCGGTTGCTTTGGTCGTGTCAGAATATCATATCCAACAACTACCTGTTTAAACTGTGTATGCATAGTAATTCAGAAATTTGCTTAAATGTGCTAAGTGGTTCCAATATGTCCATATAAAAGAAGATGTTTGTGAAAACATATTCACTGTACACCTAGTTACTTAATTCTGGAATTTAAAAATATATTGCATGTTGGAGTCGTAGTTTTGTCTTCATTTTCAAGACCATTTTACCTGTTTATCACTATAAAAGAAAAGGATTGATTTGACTGTGTTTAAACTGCACACAGTTGATTTAATTGTATTTCCAGTCCAGGTCAAAGAATATTGCCAAACAGCTTTCAGTCCAAATTTTTTTTGAAACAGGTCATATCACTTAGGCTCCCAGAAGTACTGAGCAAAGATAGTGGAAAAAGTGTCATTTGCCGTGTGTCAATAGTAAATTAAAATATTTGCTTTCACTGTGAAAATGTAATTTTTTTTTAGTTCAGTTGCATTTTTGAAAGTAAAGTGGAACAGTTAAACATTGTAATGTTTATGGATGTCTGTGCATTTCATTATTCCAGTTTTCAAGTCTCTGTGGATTTGCTTCATCAAGAATTTGGCTAGAATTAGCCCCGCTTTGCTACCTCACCTATAGTCATCTCTTCCTGATGTTTCCAAATTTCAAGAGCTCAGGATTTTAGCTACACCCAAATATTTCTAACCTGAAGTACTCCTGAGGTGATAGATAGACTGTTACTTACAAAAAATAATGCTGTTAATTTTCAATGTCAAAGGGTCATGGAATTCACCAGAAATTCAGCTATTTTCTTATACTTAATTATGTTTAAGAAAACCTTCAGATGGCAGTAATTTTTACTGATTTACCAGCATCACTGAAGATCTTGAAAATGTGTTATTTAAGTTCTAATATGGTTTGTAGTTAAAAGGCTTTTACTTTGACCAAAAGGACCCATGAAGTTTCAACTAAAAATTGTTTACTTTGCTATTGAGATAAAAAAATTAAATTAATGGGTTTTTTACATCATATAATGAAATATTTTCAGCATTATCAGATTTATTTGTTCTTCACAAGAAGTTTGTAAAAAATACGGAGTTTGGTGTTACAGCTCAGTTGTCATCTTTACCCCTAAAACATAGAATTTGCATTTGTAGCTTTATGTAAGGATTTCAACAATACAGTCACAAGAATGTAGGCACTCATCATAATTGTCTGTATACTGTGCTGCATGCATTTCTACTAATGCACCATATAATTTTTAAGGCAGAGGTCACTTTTACAAAAGTGTTTTTTGAAATATGGTAGGGAAGACCTTGTACTTGTTGTTCAGGTTAGTGATATTTGTAGACATTCTACATCAGGATCTTGACTGCATGGAAATTTTGTCTTGAATAATTATATACCCCATGATTTTGATTTGTATTGCTGTGACATCTAGAAGTTTAAGCTATGCGCTAGGCTTATCACTTTTAGGAAGATACAGATGAAATAAGAAAAAAGGGTCTTTCCTACCTGGTTTATTTTGCTGGCAGATTACTGTAGACAAAAAAAGGAGCAAGAAAGATTATAAATGGCAAAATTATAACAAAATTACAAATTCTTTGGTGAAACAATTCTTATTCAACAAGCTCTACTTTTTTCTTTTTGTAGTAATTTAGTTTCACAGAAAATGAGTCAAGTGGCAGGGAAGCTTAAATAAGAAACTGCAGTTAATTGAAGCTGACAAGAAATACTGGTATAGTTCTGATCTCCATTTTGAAAAAATCAAAATTGGAGGGACTTTTGTAGGACTCTCATTTAGAATGTTTAGGATATGTACTTGAACAAATGTTGTCATAACCAAGCACAGTTAGCCCTTATAGATACTGATGCTGGTTTTACCAGATGTTCGTTATGAAGTTCCCTTAAACTCACGTAGAGTAAGGCAGCCTGAATACATCGCTTGAAATAAAATGGGAATTTGGTATATTTAATGATATTTCTGTCTTTTTTAGTGGATCAGATGTTCTGGGAAGTTATGCAGCTGAGACGAGAGATGTCACTAGCAAAACTTGGCTATTACAAGGAAGAGCTCTAAATCTTTTTACTCTTGCGCATCCACGAACTTCATTGAATATACATAACTAAAATTGCTGAACCTTTTTTTTGTCACTTGATATTTATTTCCACAAAGTGGGTCCAGGATCTTTCTTCTTTTGCAGATGGCACTAAGAAGTACTGTGATTGTTTTAAACTGACCTATGCTGTATATGCGTACATATAATACTTAGTTGAACAAATGTGGTAAGCACTTGCAGGTGTATTAGTGATTGTAATTTACATTTAAAAACAAAACTTCTGATTAAAGTGTTAATCTGAAACAGTCTCTGTCTTCTGTTCTTTGTGATGCAGAATGATGTGAACCTCCCCAGCAGGGCACTCCAAAATGTAAAACTGATTTTATGAAGAGCGAATAAATGCCTGGTATTTTCCTTATTGTAGTGTTTAGGTACACTTATGTAGCTTTCTATGCATGTATGCCAATACAGTTAACAGCTAGGAGGACTTGGAATTGTTTGAAGTGCTGCTTTCCTATACTTGTAATTTTTAAAAATATGTATGTAAGAAGAGAAACACATATAGTGAAGAGTCACAGCAGAATAAACCTGAGTATCTTCTCTTTAAGGATGAGTGCTTCTCAAATATGAAGGAACAATAAAATTATCTTCTTTGCTTTTTGGTTAGAAATCTATTCTGACCCCTATATGACTGCTAAAAACTTTTTCTTTCCCTCCAATTTTCTTTCACTAGAATTTTTTCATACCCTTGAATTAGTTTTTTCTCTCGCACTCTTCTGAGATTTCAGTTTTCGATGTTTTGTACATAATTTTCCCCACAGTTGTTCTTGAAACTCAGAAATTTCTGTTATGTGATTTTTTTAACATGCTGATGATAATTTCCATATAATGTTCCAATTTGTGTGTGTGAAAAAACTGGTGTCAGAGAACCCAAAAAAAAGGATCTTGGCCTCTAAAGAATGATGCTTTTTCTGTTGGAAGTGTTACTTTGGCACTTGAAGTTCAAATGGTCATTTTTTTCCTGGGCATTGTCTCAGCTGAAAGCAGACAGTTGATGATGTTACAAGGAACATTGTTGTGGGTATGTGCTAGACTTGCCTTTTTGGGAAAACATTGGATCTCCGCCCTGACTGCTATTTATCAGTTGCACATAAGATTAAAACTTTGGCAGGTAAACTGGCTAGAAGGCGAGCTTATACAGTTGTTTTTTTTACAACAAGCATCTCAGTGGATACAGATCTCTGATGCTGAAAAAAACCAACACTATTCATCATTGTCTTACTGCAATGTTCTCTGTTTTCATAAATGTCAGTAGAATGAGCAGTGAGATTTAATGCCATGCTTGTGTTGTTTGTATTTGCCTGAAAACACTTTGCAAGTGTTGTCTTTGACCGGGCATTTCAATGTTAAGGTTAAAACAAGCAAGTGAACCTAAATATTATTAGTAATGAAGTATGTATGTCCTAGCTGGGCTGTTTTAGTACCGAGGGAATACTTTTCTCGATCTCCTCTCACTGGGCACTACTTGCTGTTGTAGAAACTTGGAATAATTCTACCAGCAGTTGTTTATTCATTCAATAATGCTAAGAAGTCTGGCTTTACTCGCTCTTAGAAAACAAGCTATGTTTATTGGTATTAATGTTTTATGTTAGGCTCATAAATGCTTCCTAAGTGCTTGTTAATCCTTAGTTTAGATAATGAGATGGAACTGTTTCCATGATTAGCTAACAGTAGGCAAATGGTAGCCAGTTGCTGGTGCTGTTCTGACTTAATATCCTTTACAACAGCAAAGTCCTGGTGCTCGTTTAAGCAGAGAGAAGGGTCCTTTCTATACAAGGTAGTATCTAAAATGTGTTATGCTGAGGTGATTTTCTTGTATTAGGGATGACAAAGATGTACCCCATGTAGTGCATCTCAGTAGTAATGACTGGCTCAATTATATCAACATCTTGTAAATGCTGACTGGCTTCTGTCCTTATGTGCCTACTTCAGAATTCTTTTCTATATTTTTGATATGAGCCGTTTATCATGAGAAACCTGTGTCACTCTGTGACATGGTGTATGTGACACAGTGAGTGCCTGGGGCTTGTAAAAATTGGACAACAGTTACTTGTCTAGTGGATATAATTACTTCCAAAAATGTCCTAATTCCAGACTTCATCAGAACTTTGGTTCATAACCAAATGCCTTTTTTAGATGTCTACTCAAAATATTTGAATATTTTTCTCCTGTTTGCTTAGTGGTGATAGAATGGGCAGTTTTCAGTGTTTAAAGATGAACTAAGAGAAAGTGAAGTAGAGTTTGCTGCTAGCCTTAGAAGTGCTTTGTTCCATGTTATGCTTTCCCATGTGTTTTCTAGTGTTACCTTAGACAAACAGGTTAATGTGTAATTTAGTTTTGTTAATAATAGTAACAACATAGAAATTCTACTTCCCTACCAGTGATGGCTTTGCTCTTGCATTTCTAATTACTGTTGCTTTCATTGGTAGTACTAATTACATGACCCATGTGAAAGTACAAAGACAAGATAAGTAATATTTATTGCTGCATTTTTTGCGCATGTGTTGTTAGTACTGGGACCAAAGGTCCTTAAAATGAGAACATTAGACTTACTGACCGGGTAGAACACACCTCATCCTGCCTCGAAAACCTTGTTAGATTCTCCTTTACGTGTAGTTTCAGTCCTTTACATAAAGCCTAAGTATAACCCTAGCTCTAGTTATGGAGGAATGAAATCAGTTGGGACAAAGTCATTGAAACCTCTGACAAAAATACCATGTGTTCCTTGGCACATTCATAATCATCTGGAAGAGAGTGCATTTGTCCCAGCGGGAGCTCTTCAAGTAGTAGGAAAGCAAAGCACTTCTACTGGCTTTTCATGGATGTGGTGGGAGAAAATGAGGCCTTGCAGCAGTTCTTTGAAGGTAAGAGTAGTTTCAAGAGAAGCCTTAACAATTTTTGGTGACAGCAAAAACAATAATTGTTTGGGGGTAATTGAGGAAGAAAGGAGGAAGAAAAATTCCCCTAAACCCCAAAGCTATATTTACACTGTTATTGTGGAAGACGATACCAGAATGAAGTATTATGAATAGTATGGATGTGCTGCGTGCAGTGCCTTTTTCTTTGTCATCTGGCCAGAATACCAAAGGGAAGGCGGACCCAGCAAAGCCTGCAGTACTGGTGAGGTACTTGCCTTGAAGAAAAACTGGGAAGTGACTGAGGACTCATTGCAGTGTAACACTTGTGGAATCTTAGTGATTTTCATATGGTTAGAGATCTCACTTTCTTCTCAGTTTTAGCATGTCAGGTAAAGAGGGTTTTTTTTCCACTAAGGTTCTTCTGAACTGTAATTGGTAAAATGGTAATTGTCTTGGTATCCTCAGGACCCTTCTGAGGAGTTAAACTTGGATATTTTTATCTTTTACCTGGGATAATCTGTCCTTCTGCCTTTTTCTCCAAGACATTTTCTATTCAAGCTGGTCGAATTAGTTTCATAACTTTCTCTCCCTACACAATTCATTTTCTAATAGATTCCATAATAAAACTGCATTTTTTAGACTCTCTGATAATGTGTTCAAAGGCTTTTTACTTTTATATTTTTTTTCTTAGTATTTTCTTTCCCTTCCTCTAGTTTGCACTTTGCTTTTTGTTTTGTTTCTAATACATTAACCGTTCTATTCTAAGCTGCTTTTCTTGTATTTGTTTTCCATCTATTACCTGTGCAGGTATTCACTGATCTCAAAATAACTTGAGAAACTATCTTTTCTGTTGTGATTTCCTTTCTGGTTTTTTTTTACCTGCTCCTCTGTTGGCCTGGGTGAGAGGTGGCAACTGTAACTTTTACATTTTAATTTTGAATTAGGAAATTTAAAAATTGATCAAGGAAATACATTTAAGCCAAGGAATTTAAATTGGTGAGCTACAATCTAGGGCTGCTAGCCAGCAAATGTGTTGTTTATTGATGGTAGGAAACTCATACCATGTTCCTTAAGTTCAGTTTACATCATGGAGTTGAAAGCTAACAAACTTTTTTGTCTTTACTTTCAGCAGCATAATACTTGTTTTTATCGGGCTTTTTTTTGTTTGTTTTTTTAACTGCTGCATTGCATAGCTGTTAAATACTCAAAATAGTGGTGCATATGAATTATATAAAATACCACATTTTTTTAGGAACCCTCTCAGAAAACACAACTTTTTAGAGAGTAGTTTAGATTCAGTTGACTTTTGTGATGATGATACTTTGATTTTAGAAGGTATGGCAGGGATTTTAGCTGTTTGGGCTCTTTAATGAGTACTACTATTTTTAATTATATAATTATTACTTCAACTCTTTTTAGAAGGTATTTTGGCAGTCTGTGCCAGTGTAAGGGGGAGAAGCCTTGTTGATTCCTTTTAATTACAGGAAAAACGAAACATCTTGGGATGTCATGTCCTTTCTGTAATGAGTGGTTCTGCTGTGTTCCAGTAGGATGTGACAGAGGTCTGCTAAGGCCATACAGCGTGCAGTGATGCTGTTAGATGGCTGAATTTCATTATCTGGACACAGATACGTGTCACGGCTGCAAGAGCTAATCATTCATTCAGCATGGAGTAGGCTCTCTTACTGTTATAAACCACAGATAAGTCTGAAAAGGGAGCAAGCTGAAGTGAAGAGGTGGTTAGCCCTCTTTTCGAGCAGGGGTTACGTTTACTGAATGCAAAGCCAGCTTTAAGTGGTGGCATCTGTGCAGCTTAGCACTACAGCTTGTGGGCTGGCTTTGTAACACTTCAATGAGGCAAAACCTCATGAAGGAAGAGTCATAAATTGCTAGTGTTGATTTGGTGATCTGTCTGATTAGTCATAACAGTGTTAGAACATTGTTTTTCAAGGCTATGAAGAAACGGAATCTTGCAATATCAAGTGCAGAATGGTGCTACTGAGTGGTTCCTCAGTGGGTCAGTTTTGGCTTACAAATGCATCAGCTGGCAGTTAATGAATCCATAGATCTGCTTTGTAAAATTATTTGAAATTCATGAATGAAAAGGATCCCCTCTGCCCTGTGCTTTAGTTCCTTACAGTGCATATTTGTTTTGGTACTCACTAGTAAGACAAAGTTGTGTCTGCAATATTAAGAGGGGACAGTCTGAAACAGGATTTTTTTTTTTCAGGGAAAGTGGGATAATGTTTGTTTTCCTGGCAATCACTTCTTTGAATAGTTGAGAGACCTTTTAGATTAGGATATGACTCTGGCATTTGACCTCGGCTTTTTGTCATTCAAGTAAATGGCTTTTGTCTTCTGTGGCTGGGAAGTTCCCCTTTTTTTCTGTTTCATTTCACTTGCGTGTTAGAGATTTCATCTTTGATGCAGGTTTTTTTCCTATTATTCATGTTGAAATGAGTATTTATAATTAAAATGTTTTGCATTTTATAGTCAGTAAGTTACTATTTGTCGAGGGAAGGTCAGAGCTCCTGATTAGCTCTTCTGCCTGTGTGTGGCAGAACAATCTGTTCTTGCTGATGTTATCGATGTGTTGAGAGACCTGATGGAAGGTCAACCTAGTTGCACTGTTGAACTCGGTCTTCTCTTTTGTTGTGAGGTACTTGGAGCTGTCTGAAATGCATGTGTTTTGTCTGGGCTGTCTGTTATCTAAAGGAATCTCTTCCTCAGTGGAATCATCACCTCTCTGTATACTCATGCTCCTGCATGGGTAACACGGACTGTAGATCAGAGTTTGTGGTAAATAAATGAAGCCACTGAAGAAACATGCCCTTGAAATACAGAACACTTCAACCCCAGAGGTGCCACATACCGTTTTAAGGATGAGAGATTGAAACAGGAATAAAAGATGGAATGAAAAATATAAAATATTGATGGTAAGATTTGTTTCTATAGAAAATGTTACTTTTGGGAAAAAAAGTCTATGTTAACACAATTTGCTCCTTACAATTTGGAGTTACAGGTCTTCCTGAAGTTAAATAACCTAGGCTGTGATACTCCCGGCTGGCTGCAGCACTGCCAGCTACAGCTGGTTTGTACTTATAACCCTGTAGCTCTGCAGCTTGTGTCAATGACACCAGGTCTGTTCCAGTCAAAATGAGCTGGACTTTTATGAACAATTTAAATGGCAAACCAGTCCTTGGAGTCCTTTAGCATGAAGGAAGGGCCTATAAGCCCCATAAGTAATACTTACCATAGAGTAAGTCAATTAGGTTCAGCTGGACTTTCCACTGAGCCTGTATAGTGGAGCTTTTAAAGTGCTGAAGCCTCTTTTTGTAAAAAAAGGACTTATTTTCATGGTAAAGTGTCTTTAGATGGAAATCAGTTATTAATTCTCAAGCAGAAACATATCCCTTAAGTTGCAAGGCTTTGTAGCAAACATTATGAATTTGACTGTTCAGCAAGCAGATATTACTGAACACTGACCATGTATTCTGTGCCGTTTTTACACCTTGAGTTGTATATGAGGATTGTTTCCCGTGTCAAATAGCTGATATTTTAACACTAATCTTACTACAGATAGCTGGACTTGGCTGGGAGCTTCCTGGCAGCCTCTTCTAATGTCAGGAAATTATTCGTTTAGTGTTGATTTTTAGTCAATACTATTTCTCTGTCCCCCATCCTTCACTTTCCATTTAGATACCACTGAAAAAGAGGCAGCCAATTTAAGTGCAGATATACATAAGGCTACATGAAAGTGTTAGGAGAATTGATCAAGGTAGGATTTTCAGGGATTCAGATTTGGTTACAGGACCATAGAGTCAAGCTGAGGAGCCAGGTGATGAGAGCCTCATGTCTGGAGGAAAGAAGGGGATGTCTGTCAAAGAGTAACTGCCAAATTAAGAGGCTGGAGTTCATACTTCTGCTTGGGTGGCTGAGTATTAGGGACAGCCTAGGCGAGAATGGACAGGGAAACAGAAGACAGTGGTAGTACTGACAGGTTTTAGACTTGGGGACCAAGCAACAGAAGTATCACGCTTATGAAGAAATGAGAAGAGTATATAGTCATATCATATGCAGCCTGTGACTGCAGTGTCTGTTCTGCAAACATCTGTGTATGAACCCCCTGCCACGGCACTGCCTTGGCCTTTCACCTTCCTCTGTTTGTTGGGCAGCTGGTAGTCCTCTGCACAGTGACACCAAAGCTGAACGTGTCGCTCAGTGCAGGCTCTGCCAGAGATGTCTGGGCACATTGCAGCGTGAACTGTGAACTGCAAGCAGGGATCGCCAAGCACAAGCTGATGACTGAGGCTGCTGACTCCGTGTATCCTCCAGCAGCTCTTAGCCAGGCACGTGGTCCTGTGCAGGAAGCTGTGTTCACAGAGGCCTCCCAGCAGGGCTCGTCCTGCCACATATACTCAGTTCTCTGCTCTTACAAGCATGTAACATCCAGGTGAGTGACTGGCTTGCATGCTGCCCATATCTGTTAAGTACTTACTGTGATCAAATGCCTGTGAAATGGATGCCACCATTTAAAATAAATTTGCATATGATCCAGCAAGTCCTCCTCTGCTGAAACAGCTGCCAGTGCAAGCATGTGATGCCATTGACCTGGAAAGTACATTAACAAAGTTCTACAGGGCAGCAAAATGTACCCGCTCTTCCGTGCACCTGCGTCACAAACGTTCATTAGTGGCAGCCTATCTTCCTGGTGTGCTTCCTTCCTGTCCCAGCACTGCTTATTCTTTCATTCTCCTCCTCCCCATTTAACTGTTCATGTGAAGTGGAGAGATTAAGAAGAAATGATGGATATTTCTGTTATCATCACTTAGCAACAGAGCTGATCTCTGGACTGTGGGATGTCCATTTGAAAGACCTTGTCTGTGTTTGATTTAGAGCTGTATTCTTTGGTTCAAAAGTGCCTGTCTCTGATCTTGGTCAAAATGAAGCATTCTTGTTGTGTGGTACAGGAAAAACACTTTGTATTTGACATCTGGCCTCAAGTTAGTAATGAAATTACATAATTCTGCATGAGGGTTTGGTACTTTGAACAGGAAGAACAGCTGGGGTGAAAGAAGGAGAAGGTGATTGAATCATTTTCCTGTGGACTACGTTAGTAAAAGGAGAAGGGTTTGTAATTCAAGGAAGGGGTACCCTGCATTCAGACATGGAGAATGAAAAGATGAGAATCCAGCAGGTTTGAGGAAGGCTGCTATGGAAAGCCAAGCTCTTTTGTACTCTCTAGCTGGTTTTGCAGAGTGATCTGCTGCTGCTTCCAGACTTTGTGTGTTCCAGTTTCGCTGAGATAAGTTAGTGGGCTGCACCTATTGAATCTGTTCTTCTCTGGTGTGCTTGGGACAGGTTTGTATACAACATCAATACACTGAGATGCAAGGATCTATCAGTAGCACACCTGCAAGTTGCTATCCCCCGGTGAAAGGCAGTCAAAATTAAGCCTGCAGCACCAACAAGTAAACAATGCCTAGGTTAATCTATGATCACAAAGCAATTTGGGAAATGTTTATTAGCAATGTGAATTTATGTATTAAGACACATGAGGGAATTCCAGTGCAAAGTGCTGGTTTTCTTAGATTCTGCTTCCATGAATGTCCTTTCTAAACACGGGATCAAGAAGGAACAGTATCAGACAAAGACATCAGAAAAGGAACTAAAGATATATTAGGGTAAGTGTACTATGCAAGGTAGTACAGTGAGAGGACAGCAAACGTACCAAAGGCAGTGACTACTCCTCGGCTCAGTGGCAGCAATTAACCTGTTGTGTTCTTGTGTGCTGCCGCCAATCTGACGGGACACGGTTGGTGTCAGACTCTAGCGCTGAGCCTCACGGCTCTGGATGTGTGGGCTGGTCCATTTTATCGTGTGTGAAGTGGGACAGAGGCACTTGCAGCTCAAGCAGGAATGTCAAAGTCCTTATCTTGTTTGCATTCTGGCTGGCCACACCTGTATTTGTGGAAGGCTTTCTGCAGAGGTGAGGAGCCTGCAGAGTAGGGCTGCTTGGCTGAGTTTTTTAATGAGTGCCCTTTGACTTTCTATGAAAGTTGTCATGAATTCTGGAAACTTTATAATCATAAAATCTGTTTATAGCCTTCAGTTACTAAGCAACAAAGGACAAAGTACTGAACCTTTCTATTTGGTAATACATTTAACATATTAGTGGGCTGGTTTTTTTAGGCAGAATAAAAGGAAGCCACCAATCAAACATTTTTAAAGCTTTATTTGGGCTTTATTTAAACTCAGATGGTGGATTTTTAAATGGAGTGTTTCAGAAACTCACTCGCAGTACTTGCGAGTACTAATGCACAAAGTGGATCTGTGTAAGACAATGTCTGAGCTTCAACCCAACAAAGTGTTTTGACCTAAATGTAAAAGAGTTGGAAATTATCTTCGAAACCCCTTTTCTCAGTGGCATACTGGGGTCCCTCATCCTCCTGCTGTAATAATTCACTGAAGCCTTAATGCCATGCATTCAGTGGTGTTTGCCCAGTGCTGCACTGTCATCTGCAGTGCCCCTGCACATTGTTAATTACTCTGCGTTTCTCGTCATCCATTTTCCCAGAGTGACTAAACCAGAAGCATAACCCTTTTGTTACAAGTGAGACAGGACAGATTTGGTTTTCCTTTGTGTAGGACCACTGGCAGCGTTACTTATTCTGAAACACTGATGATTCCCTCTGAATTTCTGTCTTTTTTACTTTTAACTTTAGGGCAAGATGTCCATGGAGCCTTGGAAAATCCCATGGTGGATACAAGCCTGTTGGAAGAATTCATTAGTAGTGACATAGAATTTGGAACTTTGTAAGTATTATAGCAACGTGTACTTCCTCTCCTTAGCCACAGCTCTTGAATTGTTTTAATTAGTGCCATGATAAAATCTGAGTTTCAAGAGGACTGTGGCTCTCCTGACATTGTTTCTTGAAGCTGCATAGGAAGACTTATAAAAAATGAACTACAGGCAGTAATGGAAATATGGTTGTCTTCTTGTTCAACAGAATGAATGATAATGAAGTCTAAGTTGATTCATAACTGTTGAGCTAATTGTGACATTAAATGCAGAGCTGTTACTTTAACATTCCTGCAAGTGCTAATTTACTGTTTGTGTACAGAATAAGTGATAACAATGAGACTACTGTATAATAAATTGAGAATAATGGAAGTCTCACAGTTTGAAAGAAGCAGAGCTACTATTTTCACCCTCGTACTTAGTTCAGAACAGAAACTGTCAGTCTCTTTTGAGACTAACTTTAAAACTATCAAAGGATACATAGATCTATACTACATAATTTTCCACCCTTGACCATAAACCTTCGCACTATCAAAGACTTAAACCCCAAATCTTTCATCTAGACAACCGTCAGATGACTGTTGTTCAAGGCAAAATAATATTAATAGGCTGACACTTGCACTTGCCAAGAAGGAGAGCAAGAAGGGATGTTTTAAAAATAATTAAGCATGGAATTTTTCATTCTAGACAGACTCAGCAGCACATGTTTACTTAAAGTGGGCTAAATAGGCTCCTATCTGCTCTGAATCATGAATAATGAATTGATTCTCTTTGCCCACACTATAAAAGTAAAGAAGAATGAAGAGGAGGTTGTACATAAAAATCCATAACCTTTATTTTTAGAGTGACTAAATGTGTTTTAGCTTAACAAGATTATTGAACTCCTGTATGACAACTTTAAAATGTTATTATTTTGCTTTTATTCACAAAATATAGCAGAAATATAAATGTGTACATATATGCTATTATGTAGCTTAAGTAAGTTAGATATTACAGTTACAGTGCAACAAAGTACTTATGTGCAGGAAAACCATCTGTAAAACTATTATAGGTTTGGAGGCTGAACAGGATTTTACACTAATACTACAGTCCTACTTCATTATTTATGGGATTAAGAACATTTACTGAATCATTAGATCTGTACAGGTCAAATTATTAAGTATTTGTCTGTAGTGCAGACAATTTGTGCATAAACAGAATAGAATCTCATAAAGGAACTTGTCAAAACACGTCAAAGGAGAAAAATATTAAAAGCCTCCATATATGCATATAAAATGCAGAACACCATCATGTCATGTGCAATGAAAAGGGTGCTGTTATCACTAAGGTCTTGGGTGTACCTTGAAATTTCCACTAAAGATCGTCTTGCATCAGAAAGGCCATCAGTGTTACATTTATTCTTCTCTTACACCACATGTGAAGCACCATATGATTTCCTCATCTTTTCCTATAGTAATATGTTCCACATCATCAGTAAAAGCAGAAAAAGGGTTGCCATGCCCTTTGCCAAGTAGGCATTTCATTGATATACTGTGTTTATAATATAAAATCATTTAAACCACAGATTATTTTCTTTTCCTTCAAAAAGCACAGTATCAGTTTCAGTAAAGTTCTAACTTTGAGATATTTTCCTGGTACCTCTGTACTTTGTAAATACATTCTCCTAGAAAGTGTCTGTCTCTGTATTTTACCGAAATACTCTAAGTTAAAGCAGAAATCAAGTACCCAAGGCAACATTTGAAGCCAGAATATGAACTGAATGTGTAGAAGGGAAGTTTTAAACTTTTATGTATGTATATTTTAAAATTTTACGAGGCACAATTGGAATTCAGTATATATGGATCAGGTATCCCATAGGAAAAAAAAATGAAATATTTGCTAACTATTCAAAGTTGAAAACAAGGTTTAGAGTGTAGTCGTGGTATTTAAAAACATCAGATAATCTATTCTGAAGGAAATGAAAGAATATTCTAATGTGGAATTTTAAAATTTATTTTTAAAGAGGAGCCGTGTGGTTGAAGCTCACCCAAAATGCGGGGTTATGGATGTGACATGTTAGAAGACCAGTAGCTATACCATTATGAAATGCACAAGAAGCACATGCCAAAAGTAATAGGCTGTAAACAAAAATGGATCTGCTCTCTTTAATGCTATCCAAACTCAGCAATACCAAACCTGAAGTAGAAACAATGGAATGAAAATTTTCCATTGATGCTTGAAAATATTGCTGTGTGTGTGGGACCATGTCTTTTATGCATATGAGGGTGTCCCTTTAAGGAATTTTATTTTATTCAGCTTCTGTGAGAACACTAGGCTTTAGCAAAGGAGGTATCTCATTAGATTTCTCTCATCCTTTCTCTGCTGTAGCATTTTTAGCCTTACATGCATCTTAAGACTTGCCTTTCAGGTTGGGCTTCAGAGCAGTGTTTGAGCTGACAGTTCACAGGAATACCTGAAAGGACTGAGAATCTATTTCTTGAACCTCCATCTATTCCTTATATAACAGAGGAACTCTATGTAGTTCCTTTAAATGGCAGCAAGATGGCATAGGATTTTCTCTTTCTCTCGAGAGATGAAGATGCTACAGATCTTTAACCTTTAATCTAGAGAGAATGGGGTTTAAATCCCTTGGGAGCACCATGTTCAGAGTCACTGGTGTGCCTGGAGGTAACCGAAGAACCACTCATGGGAAGGAAGGAGGATTGAAGTCAGTGGGTTGGGAAGGGGGGATTTGGGTGAGAAGGGATGGGGATGGGGCCTTCCTGCATGGCAGAGAGGCGGAGGCCCACAGGAAATGGTCTGATGAAGTATAAATGACATTGCTCCTGTGAGAAGGGGCAGCAAACATGGTGAGCAATGCTTCCTGAAGACCGTTGTCAGTAGCCTGGTGGTCCCCCCTCCACTTGGCTTTCAGCATTAGCTGCTGTTGTCCTCCATGTCTTGTTCCAGTAGAAATTAAAATCTCTTTTTCATCCCTAGGCAAAGCCAGTTGCCAGACTCCCCTCCAGACTCTGGATCAGAACCATGTTCCCCACCACAGCTGCAAAGTAGGTGACGTGAATTTGGCCTCTCCCAAGCTTGTAGGAAGATCTCCAGCTCCTCTTCATTGTTCTTATTTTCTTATCTGTTTATTTCCCTCAGCCCCAAGGTGTGATCCTCTGTGGCCCAGTGGGCTGCAGCATCCCCTCCCATGCCCATCTGCTGTGCCACCCAGCAAGCTTCCCTGTGGGTTCATGGAGACTTACTCTGACCCCACTGCCATGGGGCATCCTTCCACCATCTCCCAAGGCTGGTGCCCAAAGACAGAAAATGCTGTGGCTCCGTGGAATCATTCTACATCCTCCAGCTGTTTGGGTTTTAGTTATTCATACTTCCAGCCTAATGCATCTCAGATTTCTGGGTAAGTGATAAAGCTTTTATGCAAAGGATGAGACATGCAAAAAACAGTAGAGCTGATTTAAGACTGGTTGTAAATCCCTGTGGATGTAGGATTTTCCACAGGATGGCAGTGTTTAGACGTTTTTGAGACACTTGTGGTTGAGGGTTCTTTATAACATCTTGATTGAAGTTTAGATTGGAAGTGGGAATGGATTTGAATTTTTGGAACAATAGAAAGCTAATGAGAAATCAACAGGTTTTTCATAACTGGATTATAAAAATATTGAGTTATTTTGCAATACCTGTTGTAGAGATTTGTGCATGAGGATCTTGTAAGTGTCGTAGCAAATGACATAAGAGAAAAAAAAATTGTCATATCTATGTAAGCAAGTGAAGCAGTAATCATATACTAGCTGCCATATTAACTCACCAGTGTGTTGTGGATGCTCAATTACTTAAAATGCGCTGGTATTTTAACATTAACTGGTAAAATACACTTGCTAGTGCAAGCATACAACGATGATGTCAAGTAAGAATGCATTGACATGGAGAAACCTTAGTTTGGGTATCTACTGGGCCTGACGGAGACCTGGAGTTTGGTGTGTTTTTCTCCCCCATTCAGAAGGAGTGATCAGCTGTCAGGATATTCTAGTTTACATTCTACAATATCAAAACTTTGGAACAAAGATTTTTCCTTTTGCACAAAGGAGCATTTTTTGAAATCTCTCTTTCACTGGGAAAGGAGAAAATTGCAACTGGTGTTTTCTGTATAAGAATGAAAGTGTGTTCATGCTCAGTGTAGTAAAATTATTGAAGATAAAAGCTGTGATTTTATTGTGAATGTCAGGAAACTGAACCCCTGCCACTTATGCACTGCGTAAAATTTTAGATGAGATCAACTTCTTTATTCATATGAAATAAAAAAAAGTGTTTTGGAAGGAAAAAAGTGGATAATTCAGTAAAAAAACCCACCAACAATCTCCTCCCTCAGCAAATCAAAATTTGGATAGCAGTGCAGTTAAAATGAGATAATAGGTACCTGGGTGTTCTTTTGTTATGTTTCTGTAATATCTATATTTAAACTTATAAATGAGTAATGCAATGTGTTTTTTACAAAAGTATTTCTGCAGCATCAAGCAAAAAAAGGAAGCTCTCCCAGTTGCTAGGAGATGTCATGGATTCTCCAGTGCAGTCTCAGGATTCCAGACAAGGTAAGCAAGTGTGTGAGGAGGAAATTTAATGTTTTATGCCATGACAAGTGAATACTTGAGGAGGACAGCTCCTGCTGGCTCAGAAAAGGTAATGGTATTAATGGTCTGTACTCCACTACCAGGTTTGGAGGAATTTACCTTTTTGGAAAACCAGGACCTATCTATATTTGGCAAAGAGAGAAGAGCATTAGAGGTTCGTGTTTCCTGAGGATTTTCTGGATAGAATATTCTGCCCTTTTCCATATGTGAACCTCCAGTACAGAGATGATAATGTATTTTGCTGACTTGGCTTGGCACTAACGTGACTGGGCAAAGAAACTGTTTTGGGTCAGCTTAACAGGGAATTAATGGGGTGGATGAGCTAAGAGATTGCCGTTTCCTATTATCTTCTCCACTCCATGTTTTTTTTCTACAAAGCGTATGCATGAGCAAGGTTGGTAAAAGCTGTATGTTCTTTCCCACCCCTTCCCCATACTGATTTGGTTCATTGTTTTATCAAGATAAAAATGCTAAGTTTATACCAATTGATATAAAAAACCTTATCAGGCATGTACAGAAATGAGTCAGCTTCTGTGAAGTGTGAGGCTCTCTCTGAATGAGCAGTTTGTAATGACCAGTTTATCTGAGGAATTTCACCCATGTCTATTAGTGAAAAATCTGAGAGTCACTTGTTATTTCTTAAGAGTAAGTTATTGTCAGCATTAAATCAATATTTTAAAACACTTTTAATGAGTAGCACTGGATTTAGTAGGTTGCTTTTCCCTTGATACCTTTTATTTATTCAGTGCTCCTTGATTGTGACTAGTCCTCTAAGTCAACCACTGCTGAAAAGAGAAGACAAGCAGACACTTCTGTATTTGAAATTGCTGTTGCTGTTTTTAATACTGAAAGATATAGCTTGTGAAACAGGCTTCCTTTGGGTGTCATTCTTAATAAAATCTCACTGACACATGCACTGGAAAAAGAATGGAGACATGGATGAAAATGGCATGGGGATCATTTAGAAGTGAGGTGTGAATTTCTTTACTGTGGTGTTTTCATATCTATCTGTCTTTACTGTGCTGTATGTTGGAAGCAGGGACTTGCAAATGAAGCTTGGGCCTGAAGTGATTCCGAAGACTCTGTCTTAATGTACTGTCACTTGCTGTGGATGGATCTTAGTTATATGCTCAATGACATATTTTCTCCTATCCTTCCTATCCTGACTACACTCTATTTATCTGTCTCTCTCATCACATTCTCCTCTGTCTTCATAAAATGTATAATATCCCAGAGAATTGTGGTTGACCCTGTCTGTCAAAGAATTCCCTAATGTATATAGGCAGAAGGCAGTAACCAGATCGACCAGATGTAGTGGCAAATGTGCTTGCTATTGGAAAACTGTGCCTCCTGTAGTATATTCCTCAGTTCAAACCTGTAGTAGAGGGAATGGGAAACAAATGTAATTATTTTGCTTAATTGCTTCTTGCAGTGTTGCAGGTGTACAGTAAAATTCTTAGCTTTCCCTCTTCCCCCCACCCCTTGCCCCCAAAGGAAACTATCCATCCTTTTGGAGAGGATGAAAAATAAGGAAGTGCTATTTGTGTACTATTTTGCAAATCAGGAAAGCTGAAAAAATTATTTTCTAGAGCAAGAGAATGTAACATAATCTTGTAGAATAACTGCAAAAGATAATCGCATTTAAATATATATGCAATACATTTGTGATTTATATATGTGTGCATTTATGTAAATATATTTATAAAAATGTCTATGCAGGATTTTTGGCTAGTTCCAAAAGAAATAACTGAATTGTCACTATCTCTCTACAGCAACTGTAAAGGACTGTGCTGCTGAAGTGCAAGAATATGACAGTGATGGACAAAATGCAGCTTTGGAAAAATGCTGTCAAGCACTTACATGGCAACCATATCAAACTTCTCAGTGGAACAGCTTATTTAACTCTAATTATGAAAAACTGTAAGCACTGATGTTTGCACTTGAAAAAAATTGGTTTCCTCTGGGTTTTTTTCTCCCTTTTTTATCTGTTGTAGTTTTGTAGGAATAAATGGTACATTTGGCATCCCTTGTTCTTACTGGAAATAAGAACAGAGAAGGAAATATAACAGGTATGATGAAATCTGAACTTGCAGGTGTATCAGATAAGCTGAACTTGAAACACTGGTTGAAATTAATGCCAGGTTTTCTGTTTTCCCTTCAGGGATTTAGGGGCTAAAGAAAAGTGAGTTAAGATACCTGGTAACTTTTGTTTATTTTGTCAAATTCGTTGGGGCAAATAATTACTAAGCATATGGCACCTTTCCCTCTAGTGGCCTAAAACATTAAAGGAAAACATTAGAAGTTACCAATATTACTTCTGTGCTCGTACAACTTAAATCTTAATAATGTGTGTGTGACACGCAAGTTTTAGTCAAAGATTTAGAGTTTTCCTGTGTTGATCAAACTGTAAATAATTTTTTTTTGGCCACGTGATCTGGAAAAGGTCATTCCAAGTTCACTTTACATTCCTGATTTTCTCCATTTAATATTTAGTGTATGAATCCTTTTAACAAATTAACCCTTTTCTACAGCGTCTGTTTAGTTCTTCAGGACTGGTGCAAAAAATTTGTCACTGTCTACACGGGACTTACATAGAACAGTAAATTTTAATGTTCCTCTAGCCCAACCTGCCAAAATGTCTCATGGGGGCTGGGTGCATATCGGTGTCATCGCTGGACACTGATGTTCCCTGTTTGCGCACAGTGTGATAGGGGCGTTACACATCGTACTATGTCCCACACAACCCTTCTCCTCAGGTATTGGCATGACAAGAGAGCAGGCCTTTACACTCCTTCGGAGCTGGATGGGCCCAGAAACCTCCAGCTGACTTTGTGATATGAGTATTCTCTCTAAATGGAAGTGGCTTCCCACTCCTGTTACACTTTCAGTCAGTGACTACATGAGGGCTGTGTGCTGATGGTGGGAGATTGCTCTCTTGCCACTACCCAGTTACTTGTTGCTTCCCATACACCTAAAATCGAGGTTCCAGACACATTTCTTTGTGGCTTGGGTCAGTAAAGACAATGTGATGCTGAGCAATAAAGTGTCCCAATACATGCTCAGTTGCCATTACTGTGGGAGGGGATTGAGATGTTATTTGCAGAGGAAGTCAGCATTACTTTTAAGTGAGGTCAGTGGCAGTGCTGTTGTTCCCAGATGCACTGTAATTACAGCACACTGCACAGACTTTCTGAATAGTGATGCTGTATTCTGTTGGCCTCAAAAGACTCACATGCTTCTCGTTGCTTAGTGTAGATGTATTGATTCCATGCCTTCAAATTGCTGCACCCACTTGAGGGGTATTTCTCAGGTTAATTATTATTTTCCATTTTATTCATACAGTACTTTAGCATCTTAGTTATTTCATTTTCACAACAAAAATGCTGTTAGCTGAGAAAATTTTCATCAGAAAATGTTACTCTAACATTAATTCTGCTTTTCATGGTGTCTGCTTGCCATATTCTTGGCCCGTGTCTCATATTGGTGGTGCTCTGTCCCAAAGATGCCTGAAGACTTAAATTCTGAATAGAAAGAGGAATTTGAAGTGTATTTCTAGTAGGAATGCTTGTGTGACAGGGATATCCATTGCTACCTAAAAGTTATTCCAAATTTTACTGTACTGCTTGGTAAGACTCATCATACTTTGGGCACTAAGAACAAAATATATGTTTGCTCTTAATTACTGTAAATTACATATTCAGAAAATTATAATATGAAGTTGCACTTTTGGAGCCATTACTCCAAACACTGCAAGTTATAGACATGGAAATTTGTAATTTTGCTTCTCAAGCTGCTTGTCTGTGTGTAGGCAAATAGTCTGAAATAGCATTAAGAATATCGGCAAATGAACTTGCTTCACACCTAAATATGAAAAATTACTCCTTTCCCTACTATGAAATATACCCGATTCCTACATAAATAAAAAAAAAATTTACCCATTGTAGGAAGAAACTGAAGAAGTTTTGCTTCTTTAATAATGATGGTTTGAGGAGATGGTAGAACCTTCATTATAATTTTAAATATGAAGTAACACATGACTTAGTAGTTTTGAAGTAGTTACAAAGTAGTTTTCTCTTTATTCCCTGTCCCAGATAATCAATAGTTGTTTGAAAGGGGACTTCTGTTAATAATTTATAAAGAGATAATAAAGTCTGTGTATTTCCTATGAAGTCTGTACATTTTGATTTTTCCAAGTAATACCGGAAGAGTTATGAAAAGCCATCTTCAGTAATTGTGTTAATGAGAGGTTCTCAGTAGCATCCTACAAGATCATCATTATCAAACTTTCATTATCAAGAATAGCCAATGTCTATATAAGAGAACCTTGTCGTGTCAGAATTATCCATCATTTAAATCAGAGAACTGGAAACGCTGTTGGGGTGGTGAGTTCACCATCTCTAATAGAAAGATCTTTTGATACCTGTCGTTGTTTCCTGTGAATCATTGAGACAGAATACTCTTTGGGTGACAAATTGCCCTTTGAAGAAATAAAATAGAATTGCTTTAGCTGGAGGAAAACTTATAGTCAGGCCGGAGGGTTGGTACTGATACCTTTTCTTTTAGCTTAAGTAAAGCCTTATTGGAATCCCAGTAGCTTCTGCAGAAGCAAATTCCCACAACAAGTAGCTTCCCACTTATTGTGGGAATTTGTGAACAAAGTGGGGAGTCTTGCTGGCTCATTAGCTCATTGTTGTCTGCAGCACTAGCTGCAGACTGCTGTTTATAGAAGTGTTCTAATGAATGAGTGAATACACTAAAAGGTTGGTTTGTGCTCTTAGGTGCGCAGAGTTCCTTTTCATCAGATTTGTAAGTGAGGATTATGTAAGCCTCTCAACATCTGTTTTCCAAACGTTTCATTTTCAGACTAGAATTAGAGGACATTTTAGATGTGTTTTCATTTTTACACCTTTAACAGGCTAAGAACCAAATACTGGTAGAACTGGTGATTGTAAGGATGTATTTTTGCCAGTTTTGTCGCTAAAAATCAGATGGATTTTTGGACCACATTAAAAAAACAGGAACTTAAGATGTCACTCAAGTATGTCAGTACTTAAATTTGCTATTCTTTCTCCTTGTTTTTGTAGACCTGCTGTAGGATATCACATTGTCACAGATAAAGGATTTAATTTCTCAACAGCAGATGATGCCTTTGTGTGCCAAAAGAAGAATCATTTCCAAATCACAGTTCATATTAGAATCACTGGACATCCAAAATATGTCAAAACTCAGCAGGGGAGGAAACCAATAGAAAAGTTTTACTTGAAAGCTTATGGAATTAAGGCAAGTGTGTCTCCTCTTTGAGATTATTACTTTTAATTATCCATATCATGAGGTAAATAACTGAAGTGGACTCTTTTCTTAGTAATTTTTTGACCCAGAGCATGTAACTACCTTAGGTAGGTTCAGTTCGCATGTTGAATATCTGCATTTATGCTTTGGCAGGGAATGAGCCAATAACAGTCTGGATTCAGAAAGCATATTTTTTCTTTTGTAAATTAATGCGCTTACTTTCCTTTTTTCTTTTTTCTCTTTGAAATTACATCTGCAGAAAGACTTGGGTCTTCAGATCAGGAGTCAGCTCCTCTATTAATTTCTATGTCGTTCTATTAGAAATGAGTGCAATTTCACTGTTTTAGGCACAATTTGCCTATTAATTTATATTTCAGTTTTTCTGTGTTTGAAAATTTAATATTCTTTTGATTTTTGAAAATCGTTTTTGTTTTATAGGTGGAAGCTCCAAATCAAACAATTGTTATTGAACAGTCTCAATCAGATCGAAGCAAAAAAACTTTTCATCCTGTTAAGTAAGACTTTTTGAGAAAATTATTCCATTTTGTATCAATATGTGTGATTGGTTTGAAATATGAAGTAGGTATTTCTTGAAATCTTACAGTAGCTCTAAGCCAATTTTCTGATTTTTATCCAGATTTTGTTGTGGATTCACACATACAATCACAGTAGTAATATATACCTGGTCACACTTCATTAAGGAAAGTTTTCAGCAGCTTTACAGATGTGTTAAGTATGTCTATCCAAAATATTTATATTCAGCTAGAAATACTCTTTTATGCTGCTTAGAGCTGTATGGCAGATGCATTTCCAGTCTTAAAAAATGTCAGAATGTTCCTGTCCTATATGGGCATGAGATACATTTGCAGTGCTTTTTAAGGGGGAATGTATGTAGAAACATACATGCAGCATCTTTCTGGAGCTCTACCATTCTTGAGCATTTAACTCACTGGCAGAATCAATGTTTATTCTTCTGGCATAAGTTTCTTCTGTTGGAGCTGCTCTGTTCTCTATAAATAATTAAATAAGCCTTATAACGCAAAGAGACAAGACAGTGTCAAGTTAGACAGGACAGTGCTGGGATAGAGGCTGCACTATCTTATCACCTAAACTGAACTTTGAGTTTGGAAGAAGAGCTTGGTTTTCACTAAATTGCCTCCCTCCCAGAAGAAATGACATTTTTCTTCCTTTTGCATACTGACAAATGGATTGTGTGTATATGTAAATTATTTTATGTGTGACTGTTTGGTGAATTGTAATTTTATCTATACAGACTCTTTATTTGCATTATTTATCACTTACTGGAGGACTACCACTATGTATTTGAGACATAGGTATCTATTGTGTACTTCCAGACATGCAAATTAGGTGCAGATGAAAAGAAGGACAAGCAGTAAGATCTGTTAATTTTAATGTGAAAATGCAGGCCCAATAATAAGCAAGCAGTTATTAATCCTGTCAAGCAGCAAATAGCCATCATATGGAACACATACAGTTTTATTATATTCAAAACTGTGTACAAACTGACCAAGAAACCTAAGACTCTTATTACTAAGAACAGTTTCCTACTGCTGGTGCTTTATTCTGTTTATCTCCTTGATGTTATCACTGTTTTAAATCCATTTTTAGAAACCAAGGTTACTGCATTTTTACTGGGGTTCCTCTGTTTTATTAATTTGTCAGTTTTTCTCAGAACTGTTTTAATGAGTTTGTGGAAATCTGCTTGGAGCAGATAGATCTCCAAATCCTTACTTCTCTGATCTTGTTTCCTTTTCTGTTTTAGAGTTGATCTGCCAGGGGACCAGATAACTAAAGTAACACTGGGAAGGCTGCATTTCAGTGAAACAACAGCAAATAATATGAGAAAAAAGGGGAAACCTAATCCTGATCAGAGGTATTGCTGTTGCTAGCTGCTCTATGTGTTAGAAGTAGAAAATAGAAGGTCTACCTTAGAATTGAGCTAATGTTTATGAAAAATCTCTGCTATCAAATCTATGGGTTTTTTTCAAATTCTGTAATACTTGGTATATGCTTAAAAGCCTTTTCCTCTACAGTCACAGAATGATATGAGAATAAAACACCCCAAACTTCATCCTGATGGTTAGAGATAGTTTCAGAAAATCCTAGCCAGAATATTGGCTGACAAAATCAGGAAGCCAAAAAACCAAAATAATGATCATTTTCTTCTGAGGCAGGAAAGGTTTTCATCTTTGAGGCTTCATTACTTAAATTTGTCAAAATTATTGTATTCTTTGTTAATTTGCAGTGATTATATTTCTTAAGAGTGAAGGAAATACTTTTTCTTTTATATCGTGAGAAAAACATAAAAAACATTGTCTGTCTTTTCATGTATCAATAATAACAGCTGTCTTTAAAACATTTTTTCCTGTGAGAAGGAATTACTTCAATTATTGTCTTGATTAAATCAATTTCAAATTAGATACTTCATGCTGGTAGTTGGACTGTATGCTGTCTCTCAGGACCAGTTCTACTTACTATCTGCAAATGTCTCTGAAAAGATCATTGTGAGGGTAGGTATGAATTTGTATTACTTTCATGTAAAAGT
Source organism: Cnemophilus loriae (assembly GCA_013397755.1). Taxonomy (NCBI): domain Eukaryota; kingdom Metazoa; phylum Chordata; class Aves; order Passeriformes; family Corvidae; genus Cnemophilus; species Cnemophilus loriae. Next base: position 779,729 of record VZTF01004193.1, on the reverse strand, counting down.
ATTTACTGTTTTGATATTCACAGGAGATTGAGGGGTCATGATTCTTGGGCATGAAAATTACCACTGAGTCAAGAAGACTGAGGAAAAAAATTACAATTGCATGTTGTATGAGTCTGTTATCTTTTTATTATCAGAAATTAAAAATATTAGAAGTAGAGCTATAGAAGGATTTAAAAAGAAAGCTTGTTATGAGTTCCAATCCAAAACATACTGATTTTTCCAGATTTTTTTTCTTTTTTGAGGTGAAACAATTTACTTCACTTGCCAGGAATTTTGTAAATGCTTTCATTAGCTAGAGTCTTCATTTTCCAAGGAGAATGAGAAGGAATAAAAGTAAGGAAAGAAGGTCAAGCAGCTCTAGGAAGATTAAGACCCATAGCTTTGCCTTTCAGTGTGTTTCCAGAGTGTCCCACCTCTCAATTTGATGGTAGTAATACAGATTTCAAATTAGAAAAAGGAAGAACAATCTCTTTTCCTCTTAACTGCTACTTTTCGGTTGCCTGGTTCGCAGAACGTTTTTCTTTTAGTACTCAGCTTTAGCCTACAGTTAGACCTGGAAAAAAGAAAAAACCCAGATCTAGAGTGTAACGAGAGCTACGGAGATTTAGGGTTAGGAGAGAGAGAAAACAGAGCCCCAGCACGAGTGGGATTGCAAGAGGACTGCTGAGGGAAGGTGGGGGCTGCTGAAAGTATTCAGTCCTGGCCCCTTTTTCTTGCGATCAGTAGGTGGTGGCTAATGCTTGAACTGGGCACAGTCTGGAGTTATAGTTATTTCTAGGGTGAATATTCAGACTTAGAAAGATGGAAAATATGTAGGTGCCATATGGTGGGGCTGCAAAAGATGGACAGGGCCTCTGGAAGACTGCAGTCCACTGAACTTTTTTGTGTGGGTCAATTGAGGAGCTTCTTCTTGTTTGCATGGACTCTTTCTAGCCCTTGGCTTATGGAGAGGAATAGGCTTAGCATTTTGGTCTGGAGTCATGCAAGACCATGAGCTTCACTGTATTAAGTAGAGCTAGGAAGAGCCTTCTAAAGAAAGTTGAGGGCTGTCAAAAGCTTTTAGTCCTGGCATCGTTTTTTGCAGGCCATTGCTTGGGTCCTTTCTGGCAGCCCATCATCTGCCTAGGCTCATGACTATGGTCTGGTTTAGCATTTGGGTTTGGAGAGAGCAAAAGGGCAAATCTCCAGCACGTGGGGTGTTGTTCAGGGGTTTCCAAAGGAAGATGAGGGTTTTCACATAGTTTCAGTCCTGGCTCCTTTTTCATCTGGGTCTCCTCTTGTGCCATAAACCCTCTTCTTGCAATTATAGTTAGGTTTTTGGAGGGCATTATGGCCCAGACCTCCTTCCTGGGTGGAGCTGTGAAAAGGCTTTGAAAGCAATGTGTGGAGTTCAGCAGTTTTCTGCCCTGCTGAGAGTTTTATCATCCTGGCTGCTGCTGTAGGTTTTTTTGCTTCAGGATGCTGAAGCACTGTGTTTGCATCATTCCTACATATATTATATAGTTATTTTCCTGTATTTCTCCATTAATTTCCACAATCCTGTTTTCGTCTGAATTTCTCTTTCTGGATCTGACAGTGTTATAGATATAACATCATTAATTATTTGGGGAAGCTGTTGAATTTTCACATTTGTCTCATAGTTGTAACTTTATAAGATATATATTTTTATGTAAGATTTAGAAATTTACATTTTCCCACTATTTCTAATATTAGATTCTTTTGAAATGAAGAGGGCTCCTTCAGTTTATGTGAGACAGTTTTTGAACAGGAATTCATGGAATGAGATTTTGCAAACCTGGCCACTATTTCAAAGGAAAAAGAAGGCAGTAAAGCAGAAAGATCGAGAGGCTCTGGTCTGAAGTGGTGAAAATATCAACAGGAAAGATAGAAAGACAAAAATGTCATTTTCTAGAAGTCTAACAGGGCTTCAATGGCAGGGTAAAGTGAGTCAGCCACTGGCTACCCTGAAGTGGCAAAGCTGTGTAAATGCACTGCGGAAAAAGCAGCTCATCTTCTGTCCCTTTATACACTCAAACACAACAAAGCTACCAGCTGAGTAGGGGTTGTCAGGCATATCAGATCATGCTCTAATTGTGACAAACAGAGGTGACTACACAGTGCCAGGCCTTGTAGCTGGCAAAGCCTTGTGAAAGCCTGGCTTCTTTTTATCATGATTGTACTTTGGCCTGAATTCAAAGTTAAAAAAAACCCCAAAAACAACAAACCACCCCAAAATGAACTATTGAAATAAAATGCCTTTTCTTATTATACACATTCTGTTGTTTTATTGGTGTTCTTTAAAAGATCCTGTTTCCTTGACATGAAATTTCTAGTATGAGTTAATTTAAAACATTACAGAGGATTTTATGAATCACATATGTTTAATCTCTGCCTTGTCTTCTCTTTTCTGATTTCCAGTCTCAGCTAAACTTTAGTGGTAGATAAAGAATGGTTATGTGGTATAATGTCAAAGTTAAAATTTGGAAAGCTTTGGACATTGTCAATGTAGCTTAAGGTGCTAATAAAGTAGAATTCAAGAGAGAAAAGCATGAGGCCAGTGCTGTGTGAGCGGAAACACTTAGAAATTACTTCACTCTGGTTTTTTTCTGTTAGTATGTTAAAAAGATCTTGGATACAAATTCAATATTTAACATTTGGCTTTCCATTTTCCCCGAGTTTCTAATAGAATAAACAATAGTGCATCTACGCTATACTGTATCTTTAAGCAAAAAAATTTTCTTCCAGGCATCTAACCCAGGGCAGTTTGAGAATGACAGTGATGTACTGTGGCAGCGAGGACATGTTCCAGAGACGACAGTCTATCATGGTCGAGTAGGAATTAACACAGATGCACCAGACGAAGCGCTGGTTGTCTGCGGAAACGCGAAAGTTATGGGCAGAGTCATGCACCCGTCTGACAGCCGAGCAAAACAGAATATCCGGGAGGTGAGGGCTGTGGAGGATTTAGGGCACTTATGTTTGCACCACAGCACGTGTGTGGATCGTTGTTCTGACACGTGAAGCAGCTCCTATATCCTGGCTGTGCTGAAATGCTGGCGTGAAGAAACCAGACGTACCACTGTAGAACCATCACCTACAGACTTCGGAGAAGGCTCTCTACAGAAGCTGGGAGTTGTCACACTGAAGACTAACTGGCAATACAAATACAAATAGCACTCTGACAGTGGGGAATGGGAAGATTGTCTATATTTTTCAATGTGATGATTGGCCAGATGACTGTGTCAGGCTAGTTGCTCACTTGGTGGTGTCCTAGATGCCATGCTCAGTGTTTCACCATGTAAATCTTGGTATTTTTCCAACTAGGTCGATACAAATGAGCAGTTGAGAAGAATAACACAGATGAGGCTGGTGGAATATGACTACAAGCCTGAATTTGCATCTGTTATGGGAATAAAAGATACCCATGAAACAGGTATTAAGTCAGCTCTGTTCCCATTTTTCATTAACATTTGCTGATATTTATTGTGCCATAGTGCCTTTTAACACCCTGCTATTTCATCCTCATTTTTTAGGATACTGCAATTGCACACTTTGCTGTGTATCTCTTGTGGTATAAAAATGCCAAAATTAGGTATTGCTTGTAATTTTACAACTTCTGTTTCGATTTTTAAAGATGTTAAGTTTATTTTCCAGAACTTTAATGAGAATGAAGTATGTGATTACAAACAATTTTGTTCTTACTGCAGAGAAACACGAATTCTAAAGGTTTTGGGTTTTTTTTTCTGTGGAATGGAGAAAAAGCCTTGAAATCTTGGATTTGCCTACCACAGAGAAGTTCTAGATCATTCTTTGCCCTGCCTGTAGTTTCGAGAATGGTCAGGGGGTATGCCAGTGCGTTTCCTGACATTAGTTTTTGTTACCTCATGAACAGGAATAATAGCCCAGGAAGTGAAGGGGCTTTTACCTGAAGCTGTTAGAGAAGTTGGAGATGTTGCTTGTAATGATGGAGAAAAAATAGAAAACTTCCTCATGGTTGACAAGGTATGGTCTTGAGCTGGGGTGTGTATTTAGACTGTTTTTTTTGCTGTGCCCCATACAAAGCTGTAGCCCCCCACATGCTTACAGAAACAGCGTTCAGTGAATCATCGAGAAAAACTGAACCACCAGCTGGTAGTAAAGGGCTGAATCATTTAATGACAAGAAGTATCTATATTAAAAACTGATTGCAGTACTATATAAACATACAGTTAAAAAGAGAAACCCCTAACTTTTCTGTATAAAAGTGGATAGAGATTTCATAGCGTTGGTTCACCAAGTGGTACTCCAAAATATTCTTTTGTATTTAAGTGTTTCAGTTAATTAAGTGCTCCAGAAGTGAATTAAGCAATGATGGCATTCAATTTGTTAAATGAAAACTTCTTTACTCTAATCGTGGTATAACCTCTACATTCCAAATCCAAGTGCTAGCTCTGTGTGAAGGCTTTTTTTTTTTTTTTTTTGGCAATCTGAAATGCTTTTTATAGGTTCAAAATCATATGCTGTGAAATGGCACACAATATAGTTACCATGCTCCTAGGTTGGAAACACTGCCTAGGTGTTGTCCTGTTTTCTCTTCTCCTCCTTTTCTTGTAGAAATAGGACTGCAAGGGACTGTCAGTCACAGAGCCCAGTCACACAAGGCTGCAGACAGCACTTGTCTCAGAGCAGCCCCTCTGCTGAGTGCTGGTTCACTGCATGCCAAAGACCACTTCCCAGCTTTTTCCCCCTTGCATCTGATAATGAGAAGAGGGAGACTTTAGAGATAGGTAACCTTATCTTGATAATATAATGAACACAATCTTGCATTCATTATCATGAGGCATTCTTTCATTATTCTGTAGAAAACACAAGTTTACACCACCAAACTTCGAGAAAATATCTATAAAAATATTGTATTTCACTTGTCATCTTTTGACAGGCTAGAAAAAATTTAAATTCATACACTAAATCTTCAAGGTTGTAGTCCATATAAAAGAAGTATGACTTAGGTACCTTGAATAAAGCTGTGGAAAGAGCACGTCTGGAGATACTGTTGAAAAGGAGACTTTTAGAAAATTTGCTGTATTTGGTCAGGGTTCCAGCTTGTAGCTGATTTCTAGATCTTAGTAGAAGAGCAGTGGTGGTGGTAGGTGGTGACTCCAGGTTAGTTTTGCCCTTTAGGCCTTCCTATTAGATTGTATGACAGCTGTAGTATCAGTTGCATTTTTGAATGCCCCCAAAATTGCTTTGGAGTAGTCAGTTTTTTTGTCTGACGGAAGTTTAGGTTGGAGAATTGAGCTTTTGATTCATATCTCTTCCTTGCTGAAATACCACACAAAATACCATCTCTAACAGTGCCTCACAGCAGTGCTGTTTGGGCCCATCTTGTTCCTTCTCTTCTCTGTACCTTGGGTCTCTAGAGAATGCTTGCCAGGATGTCTTCCAGGGGTGTGACCTACAAATGGAGAAGGCCTACTTTCTACTTCATGCCTGAAAGGTGTAATTCTGCGTGTATGTGGCCCAAGCAGGAACGGATTGTTACAGCAATGACTTATTTGCTGCTTAGCATTTTCTTTACTACTTGTCTAGATCTGGATTTGGGATTACTTCACAGATACTTTGGTGTTTTAATATGGTCAGGTAAATCTGTGCTTTCTCCTCTTCCTCCTAACACCTGTGGCAGAGCATATGAATGTCAATGCTGTGACCTTTGGGGTGACAGGAGCAGGAGAGATGTGTCTAACAGCTTAAGATGTATATTGAATTCAGAGATTTGGAACATCTCTTGTCCAGGTGGAACATCTGATTTAAATATCTGGAGCTCTTAGCTCCGGAATAGCTCAGTACCTTGAACAGTAAGTGGACAATGCTTCATATCTTTTCTTTCAGTTTGGCAGATGATGAGACCTTGAACTTTGTTATCTCATATTACAAGTTTATTTCCAGATAAGTAGGGTGTTGGCTGGTGTTGTCTCTTTGTCAGTTAGCTGTTTGGAGCTGTTGAACTCGGTAAAATTAATTGATTGCATTACACATTTGAACTAGGCTCTGCTACTTTCTAGAGAAACGTCTCAACTATGTGAAATTCGGTTTTTTGAGACAGAATCTTCCTTTCTTCTCAGTCGCACTGTACTCAGTACTTTGTCACTAGAGGGGCAGTAAAACTCTGATCAGTTTTTTTACCCCAAATAGAGTATTCCTTCATTTTGCCAGAAGAGCAATTTTCTCAGCTAGCTGAAGCCACCTAGAAGCAATTCATGTTTGATTTGAAGACAATGGAAAGGGCAGCTGCTACGTGTCATTGATACGAGGGCAAGCGTCCATATAAGTGATTTCACAGTTCTAGGCAAAAGAGATTATTTTGAAGTCACTTTTTATTTAAATGGGCTGTTGTTATTCTGGCAGTAGGGAAGTTTGTGACTTACCACTGATAACGTGCTCTGATCCTGATTACACCAAATGCTGTCTGGTTTTGTGGAATGCAGTCATCTTTCAAAGAAAGGTATGCATGGCTTTTACAATGTGAAAGGCAAAACTGCTTTTACCTTACTTCTGCATAACTTGACTAGACTGGAACACTTAGCAACATTAACTGCAGCAATAGCTTCATCCGATGGCATCAGTCTGGTTGTACATTAGTATGAGTGAGCCATTCTTTCAAACACAGCAAACAAAGTGCTCTGCTACTATGCTCCTACAGTGGATCAGTAACCATTTTTGTCTCAGAAATGGATAAAATACTTACTACCTGGATGGTTATACTGAGGACTTCTCCAGCAGCAGATTGATACCTAGGTGATAAGCAGGGATAGGAGAATAGGAGGCTTTTCCTAGGTAAAATATCCAGAAGGAGTAAACGGAGGGTGTCTGAACTGTTTTAGTTGCAGAGATGAGCATGTTATTAGAACCTACAACACTCCTGTAAGAGACTGAAGAGGCTGAAGGGGAAAGCAAAATATTATGCAATCACAGCTTGACTTCTAGTCTGGTTTTTAATCTGTCTCACTTATCTCTATGTGATTAACACTGTATGGAAAACATGGATAGAAACTCTGGCTTGTCTGAGCCTACCTAATGCCTGTAGGTAGATGGTTGGATGTACATTTTGCTATGGGATTCTGAAATCTATGTTTGGCTGCAGCACTGAAATTCAAGTAGTAGATGCCTGTTGGAACAGGTTTCAACACAATATGAAGGTAAAATACAGTTTAAATTCTTGCTGTAAAAAGCCATTTAGCTTATTCAAATTTTTCTGCAAGTCCTCATTTTCAATTTACTGCAAATTAAATGTCTAGCAAAATTGTTTTATAGTCATCCCATTTACAGTGAGATAACTTGTGTTTATATAGGTGAATTCTGCACTCATTTCTGCTTGTTACATCTGATTGATGAATATACTATGTATCTACTATGTAATCTACTTTTGTCATTGTTTGCTTCTCAGGATCAGATCTTCATGGAGAATGTTGGTGCTGTAAAGCAGCTTTGTAAACTAACAAACAATCTTGAAGTCAGAATAGAAGAACTGGAACAGTGGAATAGGAAACTGGCCAGGCTGAAACGGATGAGCAGTTTAAAGTCAACAGTCAGTGAAGAGAGCAAAGTCAGGTACCTCTGGCTGGGATGTTCTCTAATAGTTGTCACACAAATTGTTAAAGGGATCTCTGTGATTGATAGAAGTGAAAACCGATTTTGCTTGACGGTAGAGTTCAGCTAATTTCCAGCATTTAAGTTGTGCAAAACACCCCAAATTTCTCATACTCACTGACAAAATTAATATTTGAAATGGCTGTTAAATTGCAGTAATTTTTGTAATTGCTTCTGTTGCATAAAGCAAGGGGAGATTATGTCCAGTTACAGCTCTGGAACTCAGAAATTGCTTCTAAGGCAAGTCTGCAGAGCTTCTTCTGCAAGAAAGAATCTTCACTGGTGCTTCAGTGGAAGTGATGAGCATTTCCTATTTCTAAGCCATTTCCCCAAGTTTTATTTGAAATCAAATGTAGCATTTAAGAGCATTCACCTGAATGAATTAACTGGAGACCTTTGTCCTTCAAAATGAATCTGCTGACACTTCTGCTTTTCCCTTTGTAAATGTTAAAATTGCAAAAGCAAGTGACATTAACACGTTAAAAAATGTCTTTTCTTCACTAATTACATGCTAAAGCATTTGAATGGTAAAGAGCTCTTGTCTCTTACAGCAGGTATAGTCGAGCTAATAGTCTTTTGCCATCAATAAAATCAGTCACACCAAAATCCAGGAAGGTGAGTGAAATTAAGTTCTTGTCTGAGTCATTCAGTGTGATTTGCTTTCACTTTCTCTTGCCTGTATTGTGGTGTAGAAAGCAGATACCCCTTTTCACAGAGATCATGTGAGTGAGGAAATACACGTTGACCTTTTTCAAGACAGACTTCCTAGGCTGCCAAGTCGTGTTCTTTAAGATGAACCAATGCTCATTTGCCTACCTTGCTTCTGCCAGTGCCAAAGAGCAAGAGAAAATAATAGGTCACGTATTCTTTGTACCATAATGACAGTCAAATACTCCATCATCTAAGATCATCCTACTTGTTTGGAAAGTGCCTTTCTTCTGTATTTATACCAGTCCTGCTTTAACATGGCCTGAGCACATACTGAAAGCTGCTGAGCTTTTAGTACTGGCCACTTACTGGGTTCTTAATTTGATTTTGAAATACTGCAAAAGTATGAAAAATGGCAGGAAGAAAGGACAAGGAGATGTTATTTTTAGCTATGCTTTCTTCCTCTGTAATGCTTGTGTCTCCAGACTATCAACAATGCACAGTGCACTTACAGTCTTAGGGACCCTTTAATTACTGAAGTTTTCCTCTATAGATGTTGACCCCTATATAAGGGTGACCGTGAAAGAAACAAGGGTGGTATAAAGTCAGCCTTGTGTAGATTTCTTAATCTACTTGTAGTAGCTTAGATAGGTGTCACTTGAATTAACCAAACTTTTTTTCCCCCTAGATTTGTTTGTCAAAGACCAAAGAATCTTGCTCCGTGAAGATTTTCCGGGTGACTATAATAGCTTTGATTGCTATTATGGCACTATGGTAACAATTAATTAACAACAATTTGACTTGTTTCTCCCTTCCCCTTTCTACTTATCTGAAAGAATGTAGCACTTTTTTTTCTTCTTTTCCCTTCTTACTCGAAGAACACAATGTATTAAAATTGCAAATGAATATCCCTGGTAATATTGTAAAGTTGAAACCGCTGTATAAAAGTGAGGTACTCATGTGATGGACACACAACTGATCCCTCTCCATGTCACAATGTATGGTGCACCTTGACTGTACCTCAGTGGCTTGTGCTACAGGTGCAAAACTGGACTCTGCATGTTTTATCCAATCATTGTGTGCCTAAGTCCAATTTCTGATGTGCAGAGTGATTCTGTTGCGTGAAATGAAAATGAACTCGTTCCCTTTGTGGTGAGCAATTATGTGACTGAAAGTTTAACTTGTGACATTGGACTTGTGGAAAGGAAAGTATGCTCTGGACTTCTGAGATTCCCATTTTCTGTCTCCAGTCCAAAAACCTGTGGCTTACAATCTCCTTGTGAACTGAGTACTTTGAACTGGTGTTGTAATTCTTTTTAGATTGGAAACTGGCCATATTTTGTGTTGAATACAAGTATATGAACACAACACTGTATACAAGTATCTGATCTGAACCCCATCAAATTCAGCTGAATTTTTTCCCACTAAAGGGAAAGTGATCAGATAGTTAACACTTGCATGACTACTTTTGGACACAGTGTTGTCAAGGTATTGTTGATATTGTGTTGCATAAAAGATGGATATAAATCCACAGAATAATTCTCTTTCTACAGTGCTTTGACAATATGGAGCCTATATTTACTTAGCATTCGTGACAGACATTTTGAAAAACATCCGGTTTACAGGCAAGTAGTTAAATTACCATTAGTGAATTCATATTAGTAGAATAAGTAATAGATTGTGGATCAATTTGTTTTGGTCCTCAGCTCTAATGTCCATTTCTTAATGAATTGTTTCTCTTCATCAGCAGTACCTCAAGTTCTGTTCTACTCTCTACCACCACAGCAGGTACTGTGTCTCTGCTGGTCTGCATACACGTAACAGGCTATTATAAAATGCCAGTACACAGCATTTGTGAGAATTATATTTTGGTTTTTGCATTTTTTGGTTTTTTTGGTTTTTTCTTTAGCATTGCAGAGGGAAAGCACAATTTCTCAGAGCACACAGCCCATCAGCAGGATCCCTGAAGTGAATTTCTGTGACATTTTGCCTTGTGACAAGGTCTATTGTTGTCCAATTCATCAACTAAAAGTCAAATCTCTAAGTTATGAAAAAAACAATGCAAAGGAAAAACGTAAGTTGAAAAAGTGATTATTTATCATTTGAGCGGAGACTGTGTGGAAAGTGTGGGGGAAGGGGCAAGAATCTTTAAAGGTAATTAACTTCCTACAAAAGAGCTTAGTCCAGAGGATTTAAAAAAATCTTGATATAACTAATCATCACTGCAGTCAATATGTTTTTGAAAAATCCAGCCTGTTTACCCTTAAGAATTTGGGCCCCTAAGATGTTTTGTCAGGTGCCACTGTTCTTCCTGGCCATTCTTGGTAAATTATTTGATGTGAACTGGAAAGTCTCTAATCCCTTTAATTAACCTTTGGCTATAGCTGGATGGGAGTTGATTAGGAGTAGTAGAGAATGAATCAACAGATGTAAAAAACCCCAAAAAACTGAATCGTGTCACGCTGTGGTGATACTACATCTTTTCTATGGGCAGAGACAGAATTCCAACTGCCTGAAAACATAAAACTCACACTTAAAACTCTGATTGTTCAGGGAGGGGTTTTGAGTAGTATTATTTGAAGGCAGAGCGCTATAAAATAAAATAATTTTATTGGAATGAATTCTTTTACTGATATTGTCTCCCAGATGTTGTACATGTAGTGGATGAGAAGATGTGTTGTTTACAACTTTCATAAAATTTGTAAGAAAGGGTTGATGCATAAAGGTATGCATAAGTTGTGGGAATCTGTATTCCTCTTTCCCAGTCCTTAACATTGCCAGTGTCTGGAAGCAAGTGTTAATGTTAGTAAACCAGCATTCATACTCTTCCTGTCTTGGCCTTGGGAATAATTCTTGCACCACAGTCGACAAAGTGAGGTGAAACTGGGGATGGATGCAGTTCAGCCTCTGAAGTACGAATGTCTGCAATTGCTGTGACACCCTCAGCATGAACTGTTTCGGTGGGACTCACCCACTGGCCATTCTTTACTCTGCAGACAAGCTGTGTGTGAGTGGTCCTTGTGATTCTTGTGATTAGTGCTGCAGTAAGCCCTGTGGCAGACAGAGTTCAATACAGTGCTTTCAAGAGGTCGTACCTGAGTGATTTGTGTTGCTCTGAAGCCTGAAGGTCTGTTGATTAATTAAAAAGACATTAATCTCATTTATAAATGCGGGAATTAGATGGGTGAAAATGAAATGTGAAAACCTTCTATCCCCAGCTGGCTGCTTCTGATATTAGGTGGAAAGAGAAGATAAGAACAAACACAAAGCATTACCTTCTCAAGGTCTTATGCTCCAAATAGCATTAAGTGTGGATCCAAGAGTGAAAAATCAGCACAGAACACAAGCTACTGAAAGATTTCAGTTCTGTACAAGTTTAACGAACCTGAATATATCCCCAGATGGAAGGTGGCAATGTCAATATGAAATCCAAACAGAAGGAAAACCAACAAGCTGTTTAATGTAGCTGTAGCCAAGATAAATGAAAAGGAAAATGTTTTCAGAACAAAAAGCTAAGAGTTAAATATGGGGAATAATCAAGATAAAAAGTGGGTACTTTAGAATCAGCTGATTAGTCTGATTCATGGAAAGGTAGAACTGTTCGAAATTGCAATTGAATTAAATACTAATTTAGGAGTTAGTACAGACCTTTTGCTGTTCCACAATGCAATACCTGAATTTGGTGGGTGCAGACTACTATGGAGTGCATCCATTGTAGCTCCTAATCCTTTGCATCTGAGATTTGTTGATCGAAGGCTGTTAGGAAAGTTCAAGTAGAAACAAAAGCATTCGTAAGTAGGAGATAACTTATTAAACAAAAACTCAGCACATGTTTATGTCATCTAGCTTAATTTGGCCTTTTTTCCTCATACTTTCTTTTAACTGATTTCTCTGGAGGATTTAGGCTTTTGAACTTCCATTGATTTCAGTGGAACTGAGGAATGTGAATACCCTTCAGCATTTGGGCCTTTTCTGCTCTCTGCTTCCATGCCAATAGTGCTCATTGCTCTCCCCTTAATGTTAAGTGTCACCAGTAACCAGGAGCTGTCCTTACTTCCTCTTACAAGGTTGTTTCTCCCCAGTGTCTCTCTCCTCACAGTGAAAGGTTGGTGAGAGCTCCTGCTGGATTTTGGTCAGCCTCATGCATTCACATTTATTGCCTTCAGAGGGTAGTTAACAGGTTCACAGTGAAGTACCACCACCATGAGAAATCATCAGCAGATTTTTCCCGTGCTGCTTACAGAATATTACAACTCAGTTGAATTAAAACCATGGAGTGTTTGAGGGGAAAAAAAAAGATACTACATTTATTGGATGAGTTTTTCTTAATCTTATCTGAAGATGATGGTTTTCCTCATTACATTATTGTCATGCTTGTAGTTCTATATTTGTTATTGAATTGGATCTTCACACCCCACATGGGCCTTTGAGAAAGCCCTCAGTGTTACTAAATGTGAAAGAGTGGAATTGTATTTACAGTTTATTGAAGGTTGCTGTGGTGCTTTGTGGTAGTTCTTGGGGTTCTCAATTGGCACCTTGTATTCAAATTTTAGATTGCAATAGCTTAAAGGACAATGAAATGCTAATTTTATGATGAGTATAAACCCAAGTGAAAATAAAGTTCTATACTGGTTACTGACTCAGTTTAAATAGTTGAAATCGTAGTGAAGTAAATCTGTCTTTGTCTTGGTTTTTGTACATAATTCTGATACTGCTTAATGCTTTCTTCCATCATCTGCAGAAGAATCACAGTTTTAAGTGTTTAGTAGTTCCAAGTTTTTAATAAATATTCCTGCCAACACTTCCATGGGCTGAACTACTTCATCTACATAGAGCAATCTTTTACCTCTACTAGGGAATATATGTTTTCTACAGAATAGTTCTCTGTTAATGAAAATACAGAATTATGGTGTTTAAGGCATTGCTAGCATATCTGGACTATGAAGAGAAATCAGGAGAAAATGAAGGTGTGACAATTAGTTTGTGAATTAAAGGGAGGATTGAGAGAATGAGCAGGCTTTTATTAGATCTGCCCCAAGTTGACCATACATGTGTGAGTGATTGCATGTGTTCAGTAGCCATTTTTCTAGATGTTTGGAATGGTGTAATAAAATGGGACAGCAGATGACTACTAAATGCAGCAGTTACCACCAAAGCTGGCAGAACCTGTAGATCTGTATGATGAGCTAGTAAATAGAAAATGAATTCAAGGAATAGCTGGCAGCAGTATGAGAGGTTCATAAAAAAATCACAAGACAGATTAAAATACCAAAGATGATTTTGCATTACCTTGCTTCTGGGACCTTGGATTCTAGTTGTTAATGTTGCTCCATGCTCTTGGTCACCTACTAGCATGAGAAAAGTCTGGATTTTCTTATTTCCCTATACTGAAATGAAATCCAAATCTGAAGTGAGTAAGAAAACAGTAAGGTCAGTCCAGCTGTCTTGTTTCAATCACAGTAATAATTCATTTTGATCCTTCCTTCCTATCATGAAACAGCGATTATGAAATCAGAAAGTTTCCTTTGGAAAACATGGGAATGGAATATTTTGGTATTCTAGAAATGGTACTCGATGAAGCTCGTTAGTTCAGGCAAGATGAGCATTACCCAGTGCCAGTTTATGGGTAATATGTCTCTGAACAGATTCTTAGCTGGCAAGTTGTGTAGAAGCACAGGAACAGCATTACACCATTTCCCATGGGCTTGAAGAACCATTTGCCTTCCCCAGTTTGTACTATATGATGATTATTCAAAAGACCTTTAAAGTTCACTTTTCTAGGCAAGTCTTGAGAAAATTAATAGAATAACAATTAAAAAAAGAAGTCATCATCTTATATTACCCAGCCTAGTTCAATGTTTGAAGTTACAGAGGTGATGTCAGTGAACATGGTGATCGTGTTGTTAGAGCTGTGTATTAGCTTTTTAAATTTGGTTATGCATCCTCTCTCTGAAGTGGTGGCTGAGTCCTCAGTATCTTAACACTTCACATTTAAAAACCTAAGCTGTTTCCCCAGCCTATATTTGCATGCCAGATGCCTAGAACTCCTAATGCTATTTTCTCACTAATAAGAAAGATGTGGCTTTATGATCAGATTTGTGCTGAAGTGCCTGGCTGCATATTGACTTTCGCCTTGTCTCTCTGTTATAGAAATTGGTGATGTTCTCTGTGTGTGATGAGGTCTTTTCTATGAGGCTATGGAAATTTTTTGAAATGTTTGGAATATTTGGAAATGTTTTCGATATCCTGTAGATCTCAAAAACTTGTCTCTTGTCATCTGCAAACTTATTTTGACTGTGTATATCTTCTTCTGAATGGAGGTGCTTTGTATTTTAAAGATTTCTCTTGTGGTTATGCATGTCTTTATTCAAGACATAATTAACAAAATATCTTCTGGTTTTGTATTCGTACTTTGCTGTTACAATCGTGCAAGGCTAATTTGGGGGATGTTTATACATTTGCCCTTTCACAGGAAACAAAAGTGACTCGTTACCCGAACGAGATCCAGTCAAAAAACCTAGTGGAAAACCTGATCTTGGAAATGACTGTAAGTCCTATATTTAAATGAAAAAAAAAAGTTAAAATGTTTACTTGTATAACTTTCAGGATCTACTTTTAGGCTTGGAATTCTGCTTCTGGAATTTAGAGACGTTTCAGTTATAACTCATCATTACAGAGAATTAGCACTTGTGAGTCTACTTCCTGTGAACCACAGGAAACCTGTGATTCACTATAATTTTCAGTTTATTCTTACATCTTCATTAGATTTTTATAGACATTCTGACTGCCCTCTAGAGAGTTCTTAGGCTTGGCTTCAGATACAATAAAATGACAAGTAGCATTTTCCTTGACAGGGGCTAAAATCTTGTGCTTAAGGATGAGTGTGATATTTGTGTGCAGGAAACTCATGATACAGTGTGAAGGAAGTGTTTAGGGTTTGCCTCATCTCACCAAAGGGATTAAAATGTCAGCTGCTGACAGGGGCCATCTCTGCCTTCAGATCCTGACACTGCCTTCTTCAGAGGAGATGAAATGAAGTTCCTCAATACAGGAAGTTTGGCTGTATTTCAGATTCCCCTTTTAGTGACTGTGCACTGCTGTCAGAGCCAGCCTGGGCTGAAAATGTTGATTCTTTTATGTAAAGATGAGTATCTGCTGACTACATATGTTATAACAGCATGTTCTGGCATTCATTCAGTATGAGCAGGATTATGCCTTGTGTCTTTTTGGTTTATGTGGATCCTCTGTTTCAAGGCTTGTTTCTTAAAATAAATATTTGATTAAAGACTAGGCAATATTTAGATGATAAAACACCTAGACATTGACATCTAGATCACACACTTAAAGCAGGTGAGGCACAGAACGCAGGTTCTGCTTGTTGCCTGGATGTGCCCTAGTGGGATGATCTGGGAAAAATCATTCCCCTTCTGATTTTTTTTGCATGGCTACACACATCTCAGACAAGATCCTCTGAGGCATCACTGTGTTACATGTTGTAATGAGACGCTGTGTCACAGGGAAATGTTCTCCTGTGCTAGTTCTCTGAGATGAACATGCTCAATTTCCCTCTGTCACTTGTAGATATTTGCATGCTGAAATTTAAGTATATACTACCACACAGATGTTTTATAATCAAAGAACAGGTCACCCTATACTCATCAGGTTTCTCTGGTAAGTAGGGAATGGTTGCTGTAGACCAGAGGAGCAGAAACACGCACACAGTGTGCACAGTGCGATGTGAAGGGCTTAGGCCTGCTGAACCAAGTCCTCCTTGTGCTTTCTGCACCACGTTGTAAGACTTGGTGACGGGTCTGCAGAGGAAACTGTATAAGGAGCAGCTGAGACCACTTGGTTTGTTCAGCCTAGAGAAGAGGAGACTGAGGGGGACCTCCTAGTGGCCCACAGCTTCCTCATGAGGGGAAGTGAAGGAGCAGGCACTGATCTCTTGCTCTGGTGATCAGTGCTAGGACTCGAGGGAACAGCATGAAGTTGTGTCAGCGAAGGTTTAGGCTGGATATTAGGAAAAGTTTCTTCACCTCGAGGCTGGTCAGGCACTGGAACAAGATCCCCAGAGAAGTGGTCATGACACCAAAGCTGCCAGAATTCAGGAAGGATTTGGACAGCACTCTCAGACACAGGGTATACTGTGCAGGGCTAAGAGTTGGATTCCATGATCTTGTGGGTCCCTTCTATCTCAGGTTTTTCTATAATTCTATGATTTTAAATCACCCAGGCCTTTCTCAAACCGTTGGCAGTGTCAGCCTAGTTCCACTCAAAGGGATTAAACCTGTTCAGCCGCTTGTGTTTAAGGGGCTGCCACAGTGCAGACTGAAGTGGTCTGGTTTATGAGCCTCAGATGCTGCAGATTCTGACTGTGGACCTGATTGGATGCTGTAGATGTATCCAGAAGAGAGAAACCTTTCAGGGTGAAACTCAGTGCAGCGACTCCTAGGTCTGTGAAGGCAGAAGTTGTACTGCTGTGTTAGCCCCCCAGTTCTTGCTGCCTAACTCTTCACAGGGCTAATCTGCCTAAGGGAAAAACGTTGTCATGGCTATACTCATAACCTATATGTAGAATATTACAAAACTCTTGCAAAAACGAAAGTTCTTGCAAGTTCAAGGTGACATTATATGAAGAAACTATAATATTCATTTAAGTTGGGTAGTTTTCTTCCACAGAGAATTAGAAACAAGTTTTGTTGCATTCCATATTATTCCTCTCAACAAAGATAAGGTTTTTCAAGTTAATGGTTACTTGAATGAGTATGGCTTCTAGTACATTAAAATGAGTATTGACACATTTGAGGTCTACTTGGGGTGCCATCAAAGTAGCCTTATAATATGCACAAGAGAAAATGGTACCGTGTTAGGTTCCCAGGATATTTGTCCTTGCAAACTGAACAAGGGTCTTATCTCCAATGGCAGAATGAAGGTAACCAACCAGAGGCTTTTAACTGAGTGCTAATTTAGACCTGTAGCAAGTCCTGTAGTGGCAATCAAGGGAGTAGACTAACTGCAGTTTTATTATGCTCTTATCTAAGATTTCTGAAATAATCAAGAATAAACCATTATTCTTAATATTTTTAGGGATTGATACAACAATCAGTTCCATACAGATTTTGGAAACTCAGCAAAGCATTGACAAACGCTATTGTAGTAAAAATCTGCAGTGCGGGTAGGTGAATTGTTTTATTATGCTATGGTGGAATAAAACAGCATTAATGTGGCCTGGCTGCCTGGCTGGTTCCTGCTTGCAGTTGTTTCCTCTAGCATGCAGCAGTCTTTGATACCTTTTAATATTTTTTTCTGTTTAAATTTAAATGCAATTTCCATGTTTTGGCAAAGCTACTCAAAATCCTGTGTGTATTAATGCAACCTTTTTCAGCTCCGGAAACTACAGCTATGTTATTCCTATTAACAAATACACACCCATGGATGTAGAAATCTCACTGGAAATAAAGTAAGTACAATTAAAAGGAATACATACGAAAGACAACAGTGGTTCATTCTTTGATAGAAATTCTTGCCTGATGTCTATTGTTACACAAATTTGTCCTATTCAGAGGAGTGGGAAAAATCTATGCGCAGCTAAATTGTTAATGTAGACCTTTCTAGCATAGGCCCAATACCATTCTCAGCTCAAGGAAATTTCACCCAATGTTGCAGATATTGAAATCCAGAAGTCTTAAGCTTCAATCCTAATAATAATTTGAGCAGACATGTACGTGTGTATTGGCAGGATTGTGGTGTCTGGCCTAGGGATCTCTTTTTTTTTTTTGTTGTAGAGAAACATTATTAAGAACATAACATGAGTAACTCCAGAGAGTACCTTCTTTGGGCCTGTTGTGCCAAGCCCTGTAAAAGGGAGATTCTTCAGCAGGAACTTCTGGTATTGCATTAAATTGTGACTTACGGCAGGGAAAAGCAGCAGACTTATTCCTTTCAGCAGGTATTTCCTCCTCTAAAGCGCACCTCCACCGTGTTCTCCCAGAGGGAACGAGTCCTTTCTTTTGGAGTTTTACTCTACGAAAGGCCAGCAATGGCCAGAACAGCTGCCAAACAATCTGCTTGACAACAATTTATGACTCCTCTCTCTGCAAGAAAGGACTCATCCAGTCTTTTGATCTTCAGTGTTATCCCTGTAAACGCTGCCTTTTTCGGATAAGATGAAATATAACAGTACACCTGAAGTGTCTGCTTGTTTTCTACAGCCACTGATAATTTGTCTTTTAAATGTCTGCCATTATAATCCAATAGTACAGCCCTCCCATGCAGGAATTAATACATCATATTCAGAGTTTCACTGAGTATGAATTTATTTTGAATATTGGTTTGTGGTTTGGGGGCAACTGATTTTATTTTTAATAAAGTAATTTATCCTTATTTTTCTCTGTTTCTTGAAGCACCACAGAACCATTAATTATATTTCTCTGCAAAGTCACGTTTGGAAATTATTGCTCCCGTTACTCTTCAAGCCAAAATAATAGGAAGGATTTCCAAGAAACCACACAGGTAAAATTTTTGTAGCAGTACTCTGGCTTTTGGGGATCATTTTTATAAACCTAATGGCTGCAAAATTCTGATCTTTGTTAAAGAACTAGAAATCCAATGGTACTTTGAGTCTGGCATTCATGGCTGGCTTTGGTGTGACCATAATGAGATGTAAGCTTTTTGTTGGAGTAAGTTTTCTGCTGACTTCTATGAAAATCTATCCAATGATTCTCTGCAAGGACAGTTTCGATTCTGCTTCAGCCTAAGGCACCACTACAACTCATTATAACTCCAGAGATACTTAAGAAATGGGAATAACTTATCAGTCAGAGCTTTAGGAGACAGAGTCCTCCAAACTCTCATCTACTTTATGGTTTCCATTATTAACTTATGGGTAATGAATTCCTGTTTTAAAGTCTAGAATTTGCTGGTAACAGTGGTAGTAATGCACTTTATTTCTGTGTGAACAGGAGTTTACCAATAAATCCCTCTAGAGAAAATTCTTCATTTTAAATGCAGAAGTTGTTTACATGTCATTCTCTGGATTGCCCCAATGGGGATAAAAGCTGTTAAAACATGTTAGCTTTTCCCAATAAAAAAATATTTAGTGACCAGGTCTTGCAAATCTTTAAGCATCTCCATTAAACTGATGAAGGCTTTAAACTCTCTTCATGTTCCCTGGACATACAGGACTCCTTCAAGGCCCCCATTTGTCGATGTTTGTTTGGAAATGTTTATTCTGGCTAAAATGATAGGAAGGGCAGAAGCAATGATGATAGCATTTCTGAACACATTATAGGAGAAACATCCCTGAATTTGGAAGTAATTTCAGAGTCTTCTTAAGAATTCTGATCTATGCTCCCACACATAACATGTTTTTAATTGATTTTAATTTTTTTTTGTGCTTAGTCAAATTAGAGCACTTGAGATACCTCCAGTCTTAAGCTGACTTTTTGCTCAACTTTTCAAATGTCTTTGCAAAAAGTTTCAGGGTTCTCTGTAACTGTGGCAAAGTCATCCAAAAGCCCAAATTTTCCAAGTTTTGACCTGTCTGCTGTAATTTCAACAGAATTGAAATTAAGTCAGACATAGAGAGTTTCACAATGCGGAAATGTCCTTGAAGCCTACTGACAAAACTGGTCAAAGAGATTTCCTGTGTCAACCTGAAATCCACATCAAAAGACTAAAGCTAACTAGCCTCCAGCAGCAGTGAGCATTCAGATTTGATGTGACTCAGAATAGAAATGCTGCCTAGTTGAAGAGGTTTCTTTCAAGGGGATTTTTCTAGGGATTGGAAGGCTTATTCCCTACCAAAAGGCAGAACAGCAATCATTTGGACTCAGCAGTCCCACATAAGTTTTGTCATGTGAACATACCATCTCCAGCAGAGAGCATGTGTCAGAAAATGAAGTGAGGAGAGAAAGGTGAAGGAGTTGAGACACTAGAAATAAAAGTTACCACGGATCATTAGGTAAAAGGAAGGTGAGGACTGAAATTTGTTTTATTCATTGTAGCATAAACATTTCAAGTACAAAATATGTTGTTTCACTTGTACATGGCAGAACACGGTAATAAAAAAACATGAAACCTTGCTGGTATCTGTTTTTGAAATACGGAGTGAAGACACTACCCATATCTTTAGAATGTATAGAGGAACTTCTCTGTCTTCTGAGCACTGCTAAAGTTGCTTTCCCAAAATCAGCAGAACTACCATTTGCTACTAATACAACTTAAAGCTCTCAGGCCACCTGGCACATCAGGAACAATCTCTATTTATCGGGGAATTTGCTTAGAAAACGAGGGAGGGGATCCAGTTATTCAGAGCCAGCTGAGCGGCACTGGGAGTCAGATGCCTGCCAGTTCCCATGTGGAGCTGGTCAGAGTAAACCCACATTTGCAGGGTTTAAAGTCTTGGTCTTTAAATACTTTGACTATAGTTATCAGGGCTTGGTATCATAATTACTTCACAGTGCATTTGTCAATCAAGTATTTCCAGAGCCTGTCCTTCTCTCCAGTTTCCCAGGAAATAAGGTTATCTGATCTGCCTCTCGTTTATCGCCTAGGGACGCCAGCACGTTTGGGCTCTCCCTGTAGCTAAGCTGTATGACAGCGCATACTCCTTCCGCGTGGCTGTACCGGTAAGCCTTTTCGAATGACAGCACAGCAAAAGACAAATAGCATTTGGACTGAAAGAAGTTCCTATGTGAATCTCTTTTATTTTTCTTTTGCAGGGTTTTGCTAGCTGCTCAACTGACCGTTACTTTGCTGGAATGTTTTTTACTGATTACTACTTCTACTTTTACCGGCAATGTAACTAAAATGTTGCCAAACATTCTGTTCTTTGGGAAAAAGATGAAGAAACACCTGATATGAAAAAGAGACTTGCAAATGACCCTGGATATTTTTTAAACCTCTTGCTGGGTTGTGTGGGACTTCCTTGGTTTTTTTCACTTTTAAATTAAAAAAAAAAAGTAGAAAAATAAATTGTTTGACGACAACCATAGCTCTGCATTTCCAGAAACTATTTCTAAAAAGACATGAGATAATGGAGTATACAATGTTGTTGTGGGTGGAGTGGGAGCTTCACAGTTTATAAGAGATGCCCTCCCACTGAGTCACGAGGTGCAGAATGACCTCTGGCTTTCTAAACTCCTCAGAGAAGAGTCCCGGTGCGGTGGGATCCAGTCTTAGCCCCTAGCATGGTTAATGGTTTAAATCTAAGGAATTACACACATGTGATTGAACCCTTGTACAATTTTGTCATGCAGAATTAAAGATGGCAAGCCAGATGTATAAAAATGAATGATTTATTATGATAAATGATTAGACAAAAAGATCTTAATCAGAGTTACTTACTATGCAGTATAGAAGCTAACACTACTAGTATAGTATATGATAATGTACTACATCAAAGCAATGATATTAAAGCTATCAAAAATGAAATAATTAGCGAGTAGAGATCAGTGTTACCCATACCAACGACTGTGGGCAAGCATCTTTAGCTCACCTTAGGAGGCATCCCCACTCAAGGGAGGAACCTCCACACGTGCTCCAAGAAGGAGTATGCTAGAAATCCTTGCCTTTTGAAAATGGCACTTTTATTGTATGCCTATAAGTGAAACTTTTATGGTATAAAGTGGTTCACTGTCAGTTGTATGTCTCCAGGTCAGCTGTGTCAGCTCAGCATCTTCAGATAAGGATGCTTTACTATGTCTGCCACACCTTCACCTCACTAACAGGATGTTTAACTTTGGGGTTGGTGAGTCAGATTTGGTTTTGCGTAATTCAACACCAAAAGCAGCATGACACCTCCTCTCAGTTCACCAGAGATAGCTCTGCAAAATTTGCATTGCTCAAATTTTTACTGCATCCCAGACAGAGCATCCTGCTACAGATGTGTAAATAAAATGATTGTATGGATCGTAGTGAAGTTATATGCTATTGTATGTGTAGCAGACAAGAGCAGAAGGGTAGGAGCACTGCTGAGCTGGGATACACTTCAGTTTTCAGAAAATGGGAAGATGATTAAATGTTATTTGCAATAAGGAGATCTGCTTCTGTCCTACAGGCATTTGCCTTCTTTTAGTATCTGCTGCCCTTTTTCAGATATAAATCCATTTATTTTTTTGCTAACAGAACCAAAACCAACCAAAACTCTAAAAGAGAAATGTAGCACTGTGCAAATACCCTCTAAAATAAGTGTAAGTTAGGGAACAACAGGTCAATTCAGTTGTCTGTGTGTTTCCATTTCAGAAAGGAGTCCCATCATTACCACTACAGCCGTGTGATTTAACAACGCTACTGCTGTTTCAACGAGTTACATTTTAGCTACCTTTTTTCCCGTCTGACACTGTGCAGCAGGAATGAACTATTTACTCCTAAATTCAGGTTATATTTTTTCTTGGTGTTTGTGATTTGTGTTAGTATGATGAAAGAATTGAAATATTGAGAAGAAGAATGTCTCGCCTTCATGGCTTTCTAAGTTGCACAGAGATACACACCTCCATGGGAAAATTCTTTCTCTTTCTATTTAGGAAATACATTTTTAAGGAAAAGCTATTCAACTTAAATTTTACATTAGTTGCTCAGAGGGAAATCAGATATAATAATCAAGTAAAGTATAAATAGTGTTGTAGGATATGTTTAGATCAATCCTTTTTTTGTGTAGAGAAGAGAAAGTAAATATAATAGAGAGACTATGGGATTTTAAAGATTTATGATGTGAAAGTTACATTTGAACAACTGTTCTCTGAATGAAATTATTTAGCAGTGAAAGGGAAACATTAGGAAGAAAAATTAATGTCTAAAAAAGACCTTGCCACAGTCTTTGTAAACACCAGTGTGCCTTAATTGTATATTTATTGCCTGACAATGTGATGGGGGGGTTTAATTTGTTTCTGTGCCTTAATTTGGCATTTCTTTTGTCACTATTTTGGGATTTCCTTTAAGGATGTCCTTCTCACTAATTTTTTTTTAGATGTATGTGCTTAGTTGGGATCAATTGGAATGTCTGGCTTTTTTTTCCTTAAATGACTCATTTGCTTGACCTTATATGTTTAAGGGTTTTTTTGTGGTCCGAGTTTTTTTTCTCCTGGGAAGTATTTGTGGGGTAAGCCACTGTTCTATAATGTTCAGACTAACTGGTCTTGGAACTCTGGATACAAAATAATCAGAAATTTGTGCCTTTAATTTTTTGTAGTCCGTACTTGAGGGAAGAGTCAACCAGTCACAGGCGACAACACGTGTGCATTTTGAACAAAAATTTTACCTTTTTAGGCCCACCTGTTTTTCATCACACTATTCTGGATTGTAATACTCTTCCCAATGGCACAGAGCACTGCAGCAGGAGAATATAAGCTCTAAGTGTTTCCTGTCATCAAAAGGCTTTCTGTAATTAGAGTCTAGGGTGAGATGCATGTGGGATAGCAACTATTTTCTTTCCTTAAAAGCTTGTGGTGATTTAATCACACATCAGTTTGCCCATTTAAGAATTTTCAACTAGTTCTTTACCCCGTCATATGTTTGTAGTAAGATACTGTTGAAGATTTCATTCAGGTTTAAGGTGGCATGTGGCTGTATGAAGGCTGTGTTCTAACATGTCTAAGATAACAAATATCAGTCTTGGCAAAAGCTAGGGAAGACCTAGCAGGAAGTAAATACTTGGTGTTAAAAGAACTGTGGCTGGGTGCTGTTTAGCTGCTTGCTAGGATTAAATTGTGACACAGCCCCACCAGATACCCAGTGAGTGACTGACCTACATGACCAGATTTTGATCCGTTTTGGACTGGAAATACAGAAGCTCTAGGAATGATTCTCACTCGCCTAACTGCCAAGCCTTCACTTTACTATGTTTAGGGAAGTGGAACTCGTCTTGACAGCACTGGTCTGGTGATATTCTTGGCCTCCTGCTGTCCTTCCCCCTTGTATGGCATTGAACTAGAACTACCACAGAAGAATACCACAGGGAAAACATGGCCAGCAGCATTTTCCAGCTTGTACAGCCAACGGAAGCATGGATTGACCTTTCCAAATGAAAAGATATGAAAAAGTTTAAGCATGTCCGTTGGTTGATTTTTTTTTTTTTTCCATTTCTGTGTCCTCAGTAATGAAATTACAACATTTTTTAGCAGTGGTCTGTCGCTGTTGAGGCAGACGCAACATACACATAGACAGTGTTTCGAGTAAAGGCAAAAAAGCGTTTATTCAAAGAGACAGTGTCTTTTATACCTTTTTGTATGTTATCATTCATGTTACACATTCATTGGCTGCTAAATTACTACAATAGATTCATTGGCTATTATTTAACTGCAATATACTACCACTGGCTAGCTATAACCTAAGCCTACAAGCACTCAGAAAAATAGCAGGTGCGATATGTTGCTGTTTTTCCCCTTCTATTGTTTAGGCTTTGTGCTCCTGCTAATCTTACAATTCCCATGGGTAAAACTGAATTGTCAGGGATACACAGTGATTGTGCCTAAGTCTAGACCTGGGAAAGTTTCAGACCAACAGTCTGTTCCCATAGTGGTCATTCTAAGTTGAAAGAATTTTTGTGCATACTGAATAATGAATCATTAATGGTTTACGTACATTCTACTTGGAACAGGAAATTCTCTTTCCCTTATCTATTTTTACTACAGTGTGGTTGTAAGAGACCTTCAGATATCCATCACTGGAATATTTCTGCCTAACTTAAGAGGGAGCTGAGGCAAATCAAGCTGCCAGGCTGTGTGAAAGTCACAGCTGTAAGCTGCAGAAGGCAAATGCAGGGCTAGAATGGGGTGATCTTGTACCATCTGATCTGAGTTTCAAACCATGCTGTGCATACCAAGATTATGATGTGGCAATTCATATTTTTACTTGACTGTAACACAGATTACTTTGCTGTGCTTTCACTAAGTTTGATCTAGCAGTGGCAGCAGCATTTGAAGTAAGAATCTGAGATCACTGCAAAGCCCAGTGCACTAAGCCAAGAGGCTGTAGAGGCTGAAAATCCTGCATGGCCACTCCAAGGAAACCAAGGACAAGGCAGAAGAGCAGAATGAGCAGTTCTGAGGTGTGAGTCTGCAGCTGGAATTGCTGATAGCCTTTGGCACAGCTGTAGACAGCTGTGAGCAAAGAGGCATTTTGGTCTCTTACTAGAGCTCAGTTCAAGTGACTTTTCATTTCAGAAGATGCCTGGTAGGTAGTGAGGAGGCTGCCTGGTGACGTGATGTGAGCCCACCCTGAGAATTTAGCAACCCCAAAACTGAGTTTGGAGTCCTGCACAGCACAGGTCTGAAGGGAGACCTGGAGGTGAGCTTTTGATTAAGTCCTGATTATCTACATTTTTTCTAGGATTTTATCTTGCTTTATAAAATCAGAAAAATACTTTCATTAAGATTTGCTATTGGGTTAAATTCTGCTCACAGTACAAGAATTTCTTCACTCAGGAGTCACTGACTTCTTAAACTACAAATCTGTTGCATAGAACCTGAGCCAGTCCATCTGCAAAATTAAAACCTGATTCATATCAGGTTTGCTCTTTCTGTTAATGAGAGTGCTACAGTGTGTTTTAAATAAGCCAGTTCATTTTAGGTGTAGAAACTGCTTTCAAAATACACAGAAAATTAGTCATAATTTTTCAATTGCAGTGCTGTAAGACTTTTATATGATGTGTTGCTTTATATGAAGACATGGCTTTTATATGTGACATTATAGTACACTTGAAAGCATTGAACACAACTGATGGAAACTCATGACAAGGAACCATTTACTGATCTTACCTTCATCTTGGAATAATTCTATTAATGTCTTAGATAAACTGTGCTACAGAGAAACAACTTCCTTCAGATTTGTGTCCTGTATCGCTGACAGTCTGCCACTGCAGAAAGGCTCTGCTGGCTTCTGTGGATTGCTCCTCCACAAGATGTTTGCTTCCTCCCATGTTCCCTACATGCTGGGCAAGGCAAAAGGCAGGACTGGCTTTGATTTGAGCTTTTCTTATACTGATAGGGTATAACTGGCTGCTCCCTCACACAGGGATTTCCTACTTGCCTTTGGAAATATTAAATTATTCCTATTTGTTTCTTTCTGTGGGCACAAGTTTTGTATTTTTTAACTTCTTGGCTTCAGATTTTCTTGCATCTTGAAGAAACATAATTTGGCTGAGCCTCCATCAAATTTGATTGTAATTGGTCAACACCTTAAAATTATTAGTAAGCAGAACAGTGAGGCTGATCATATCAGCTTGTGAATTTGATGCTGGGTTAAAAGCCAGGATTTAGTTCATTCCAGATGAAAGCAGTTTGAGTAATGTCTCTCAGGTTTTTTAAGGGAGATGCTTCTTTTTGAAACAGGATATTTGGGATGTTTTAGTTTGTAGCTCCAGAGCTTGAGATAACATCTGTGACACAAGGAGGCTGGGATGCAGTCCCGCTCCTCTGTAGACCTGGGACCACTCACGAAGCCTTCATGCCACCATTGCTCACTGATAAAACTTTGCTAATTGTGTTTTCTCTTCATGAAGGGGAAGAGAATTTGGAAGTGGGTCAGTGTTGTAAGGGTAAATGAATTAGGCACACTGAGATGCACAGATGTGTCAGGATTATATATGTCTAGGACTAATCAAACAGGTCCTGTTTAGGTAAAACAGTGTGCTGGCATGTTAACTCAAAATCCTTCTTAAGCTACAGAAATATTTCTCCAGAAAAAGTATGAATGATTTTTTTTTTCTCTACAGTGGGGATCAGGTAACTGAAAGAAACTTCGCTGTTACATTTCCACACCCCCTCCCCTGCACTTATGCATGCATAGTATTTGTTGAATTCTTCTAATACAGACATAGTAGTTTTAATTAGCATCTGCAAATCATCACATAATACCTGGAGTGGCACTTGCTGGCTACGAGTCATGCGTTTACCTGAAAGAACTGTGCTTTCTAAGGAAAGGCCAAGGCATAAGCATGTCCCAGTCCTAGATTACATATGTTTGTCCAGTGGCTTGCTTCTTCTCCGGCTTATCTTTGGGCAGTGCTGGCAGGTGGTCAGGAGCAGCCTGGCTGATGCACCCAGGGCACCGCAGGCATTGCCTGGAACCTCAGTGAGATTCAAGAAGTGTAATAGCACTTTAGTTAGTCCTAGAGTGTCTTGTCCAGGTACAGTGCAAGTAAAAAAAGAAAAATTCGTGCACTCACAGCACTTTGGGCACTGATTTCCTCATAAGCGTAGTTTCCTCTCCCCTCTTCTGCTTCACCAAGAAGCATGTTTTCTGTCAAAACAGTACATGAAGGAACATTTTCAGTGCAAACACTATATTCAAAGTAACAGGTTTTGCACTGGCAATCCTGACCCAGTTTTAGCTCTGGTTGCTATGGTGCTCTATGGGCTGGGTGGCCGGCAGGGCAGGACGATGTGGGGATGGCTCACAAGCCTTTTGTTGCTCCTTGGCCAGGGTCCAGCCAGCTTGTTTCCCGCCTTCTCCTTCCACCCTACAGCAGCTGGCAGCAGCCTATATCTGCTGATCAGGAGCAGTGGTCAGGCTGCAGCCTCTGATGCCTGGGTCTGTGTCCTGCAGAGGAGGCACCTTCTCCCAGGCACCCAAAGCTGTTCTTCTGCAGACCACAAGTCCCATCCTTTGGCTGCATGCCCCTGTACTGGATAAGCCTTCATCTTCCTGCTCCTGGGTTTTAAGCAGGCTCCCTCTCCTCATCCCTCGCTAGATGCTTTCCAGACATCCCGGGTCCTGCTTTACTCCCTCCGGAAGAGGAATTCATCACAATACTTTTAAAGGATGAGATCTAAAATAGGTTGTCTTCTTAGTGACGGGTGGAAAGTGACTTTTATGAACAGGATTTGAAACAAAACTCATTATTTTAAAGGCAGATTTTTAAATTTCTAGCTGATGTTAAATATATTGCAATTGCCTACATGCAGTAATATAAGCACCGGATCTGCAAATTTGAGTTTAATATTAATTTAGCTGGTAGGTAGTCTGCAGGGTAATCAGTACTTTGCATTTTTCATTCAATCTTAATGTTACACTTTGCCTTCCACAACATAATCCAAACCACAGACCAGCTGGCTGTGTTGATTAAAATCCTTTTTCTGCTTTTTATTAATCTTCTTGGTTTTGCCCTAGAATTATGAAGTGGTCATGGTCTATCAGGAAGGAAATCTGCTGGACCAGAATGCAGTATGCACAAGTTGAGATTTCTGCCTAAAGCATATTGCTGATTCCTAAAATAAGTTGTGTCCTGAATGCTTTGTTATATCTGCAGAGTTTGACATGAGTTTGGAACAAAGTTCTTCGGGTTAAATTACTTACAAATAATTCATTATGCATTTAGCTGACACATTTTCTCACTGAAAACCTAGATTAAAAGAATATCATTAGGGGGTGAAGGTGACAGAGGACTTTTGTTGTCCGTAGGCCTAATCCTGCATTTTGGAGGCACAGAGTCATGCAAGCTCTTCCTGTGGACCCTCATGGCCTTTACTGTGATATTAGAGAGAGAATGGTTGGGGTCAGGGTATTGCTGCAAGGGGGAACATCAGAGGTTCCTCAGGATGCACAGCAAAAGGACAAGAATAATTCCCAAACTGAAGGTAATGGAGCAGCAGGAAGGACACTCCAATTCCCAAAACTAGCCCAAAGGCTGCTGGGACACAGTCTTGATCTTCCTTCCTCTGTAAAATTCCTTGCACAAAGGCTGTTTGTTCAGACTTGGTGAGATATACCCCAAACAAGTAATGTTCTCTGTGTGTTGTTGCTTTTTTGTAAATAACTATTTGATCACAGTGAATTGAATTTTTAACAAATTTGATGTGATGATTAGGCAATCACTAGAGCATGTATTTTTTCAATTATAGCTTGTTAACAAAATGAGGCAGTAACTAAGCATGATCTATATTTTCTGACTTCTCACAGTGTTAATTAGAGACTGTGACTATTCTTGCTGATGTGTTTGGATGTTTTTGCATCTAGTGGTGGTTTTAGTGGTTATGTTCTGTAGTTATGCCACCTATACGTGGGCCAAGATCCTACACTTAACGATGGTACTCTGAAAATGTTGCATAGGGAGACAGATCTGCTTATGGGGCTTTGCTGCATCCTTCCCCTTCCCCTTCCCCATGTTGCTACTGGGGACTTTGTCAATGCATACCCTTGGGGTAGAGAGAACATGATATGATGATGCTTATAAGTAATGCCTACTAATACCTCAGTTTCCCTGCAGGGCATTTGGTTTGGTGTTAGGCTTTACTCTCTTGTTTCTGTAGTTAAATTCAACTGCAAACACCCATTTTTACTATTCGAAGTAAATTGCCTTTTGAAATTCATACCATTACTATCTACTTTGAGCTTTAGCAAGGGGATGTGAGATGTGCAGGTTGAATCGTCAGGGCCCCAAATTTTTCTGGAAGGTTTTCTTTCACTCTGAGGAATGATATGCCTCAGCTCAGCATGTGTCTCACCAGTGCAGGGGCATCTATCCTAAAGCAGATCAGGACACAGATGGGCCATGAAGATATGAACTACCTGCAGCATTAAACCCATGGCCTTTCATGATACCAAAAAGAATGAAGTTTCCTCTGAGCCAGATCTGCTGTGACTTGAACAGTTGAGCACAAGCTCTGACTATCTGTGAATAGAGTTGTTCTCTATCTTATTGTGGGTGTTGTAAGCCTTTATTGGGCGCCCTTTCTGCAAACTCGTCATTCTCAGTTTCTAGGCTGCTTTGGAGTCTGCTGCAACCTTATGATTTTGCGATTTTAAACTTTAAAAAGCAGTTTCTTTTTCTTCCTTTGGAGGGTCTTGTCTGCAAAAAAAGGTGATTTCCTGTCTTCCCAGTTTACTGTCATCAGTTTTTTTAGGCATTGGTAATAGTTTTTGAAGCTCTGATTTCTTCAGGCAAGGAAACTTGCACTAGCAACTTGTTAAGGTAACCTCATTGTTGGCAGGGTGCTGGTGAGCATTGCTTGGCTGGCTGCTGAGGGCTCATGGGCACTACTTAAAAAAACAAACTATAAAAGCTGCTGCGTGGGGACAGGTTAATTGCCTTGTTTTTACCCTCGTGACTGCACAGCTCTTACTTTTGTTGGACTTTTGCCATCTCAGGTATTCTCTTTACTAAAGTGCACATAACAGTTGGGCTCTGGCTGCTGAAGCGACTGGTAGTGGTATTCAGTTCCTTCTCTCCCCCTGTAACCTCCTGTGTTCCCATCAAGCTTCCTCTTACAGCACCATGGCTGAAGCAGCACAAATTATCCTATTGTCAGTTGTTTTATCACTTTCCTAGGTGATCTACTTGCTTTAAGGATCTGACTATTGCCTTGTCTGTTGGTATATATCATCCCAAAATTAAAATTCTTACCTTTATCTTCCAGGAATGTTCAATGGGGTTGGGATCTCTCTGCTGGATTTTGTGTTTCTCCTTCCTTCTGGGCCATCACTTTCTGTCCCTATACTTTCTCATGTAAATCCCTCTTTCAGGTCACTGTTTCCTACAAATACTAACCTAAGTCATCAAATGCTCAGCCATGCCACCAAATATATATTTTGTGAACTTTCATAACACAGTTTTGTTTTTTCAACGTCTTCTATGTTTGTGATGATCTTACTGACTTCAGCTGGTGCTCCAGGTAGCACTGATGGGCCACTGGGAACATAGAGCAGACCTCCAGGTGCTTTATTTGCATGTGCTCCTGGGCACAGAGTGCAAGCTGGACGCTTCACAAGCAGAAAACACAAAAAAAATGAATAGAAGTGGTTAACAAAAAGAATGGAAACTCTGTGTTTCTGGTTCACTCTACTGTCCCTTAAGGATTTATTTTTGCATTAAGTTGTGTGGTTATATGTGTTTTTCAAGACAACAAAGAGTGATGTGAAGGATCTCATTTAATCCATCTGTCTTGGCAAGGTTTAGTTTCCTTGCTTCTCTTCAGACAGCTACCAAGAACCATATCCCTGTGTTTACTTATTTAAACTGAATTAGGTATGATGGTTACACAAATCAAAACAAAAATGGTCTGTGTATACAAGTAGCAACAATGTTCTGTTTCTGGAATAAGATATATATAGATTTTTTTTTTCAATGTAGAAAGAATTAAAAAAATCGGAATCTGTCAAAGTCAAGCATATTAAAGCAGATGGCTGAAAGAAGACCCATATGCTGTACATAGGGCACGATTTTCTTTCTCTTCCATGTCTGCCCTCTGAGAGATGAAAAACTACAAGGGCTGAAACTGAAAGCATCATTAAATGTTAATCTGCTGGGGCTTCCTTAGTGCCAGCGAGGTCAAGCTCTGCTGCAGAACACGGTGACAGATGGAGCATCCTCTGTGAAATCACTCCGTGTTGCCAGACGCCGCAGAGAGACGCGTGGTCTGTCACTGTGCCCATGCTCTGGCCACCCCCCTCCGGGAGCTCCCAGGGGTGGGAGCGCTCCCAGGGACCCGGCCCCCCGTGCAGGGAAACGGTGGCACGGGCATGTCGTGCGGACACCGAGTCAGGGAGGATGGCCTTTAGATTAGGGCCGGTAATGAGCCTTCTGCCTCTGTGAGCATATTGTAACCTGCAGGCAGGAAAATGCGGTTTTTGGAAATGGCTTGCCCTGGCGTAGTGCTGAGCTGGGGATCTCTAAATCCCTCTAAAGGGCAATGTCCCTGCTGAGCCTGATTTCTGTGTTTTTCATCGCCTTGTATTAGAAAGGCTCAAGTCTTGCAGACTTACCATGTTTGCAAAATTAAGTTGAAAGCTCCTGACAGCCCTAAGGGCTTTTCACATAAACACGTAAAGCTATACTGCAGCTTTGGCAGAAGGATAGGGTTTGCTTGGTCTCTAGATGCACCTGCTTGTGACCAGGCTCCCTGCATTGCTGTGCTTTTGGCATCACCACTTTGTAACTCACGAGCTAATTTAGTCATGAAGCTGCTGACAGGAAAACAAACCAGCTGAGTTCCTCCCTGAAGCTTTGGCTCAGCAAAAATGGGAATGATACCCAAACCGATGCCTGCCCCAGCTGCTTTTTGCCAAATTCCTTTGCAGTGGAGGAGCTGAGGCTGCTTCTTGGGGCTGCCAGAGCAGGCACCGTGCACTAGGACCTGTCTGCTCTCGTTCAGGAGGGAGCTAACATGAGCACTACTTCAATGTGACCTCCCCCAGTGGCATTGCACACAATTGTCTGCAAGCCTCATCCTCTGTTACACTCTGCTGCAGTGTTAAACCTGTGCCATAAGAATGAGGTTTCAGCTACGTGGTGCTTTCCAGGGAGAAGTGGGCAAGCTGGCTACAAGCCCACCCCAAAAATATTAGCGAGGTCTCTACAAATATTGCTGATGAGCCCTGCAGCAGTGTAACTAGAGAGCCCTCACTTGTAAAACTTGTAAAAACTCTCATGAGGTTTCCATCAAGGATTAGGGAAAGAAGGACAGCCCTCTTGACTCCTCAGGAGAGGTCTTCTGACATCTGCTGCAGGGTAATGGTGGTCCTTATCACAGTTTCCATAAGTATGAATTTCACTTTAGGGAATCTGGGCAGGACAGTTTATGTCAGCTCAAGTATCGAATGGAATCATGTATAATTTTCTGGGTAATCCAGGTTAAACATCAGTTCCCACACCACTAAGTGGTTCATTGGAGATTTTCTTCTCGCTTGCCTCGCCTGCATCTGAGCTCTGAGCCAAAGAGTGCATCAAGGTGGCTTCTGTGGGGCACAAGGGCCACTGGGAGCTGCCTCAATCCTCCATGAGCAAAGCCATTCCCAGTACTGACCATTAGCCTTGCCCGTGATGAACAGCAGCTCTTCTCTGTTTTCCATATTGTTGGTGCTTTTTCCTTTGTAATAAGAATTGGTGTTGTGTTATTTTGATCCATTCTTTGTTGTTTTTCTTAATGAGTTCCTCTAAGGAACCTCATTTAAGCAAACAAAATTTGTAGTGTAAACTTCAGAAATATTTAACACACATACATATCTTTGGCAGGATTCAAGCACAGAAAAGACGGAACAGAGAAACTGACAGATGGAAAAGGATACAGCTGAAGGAACTGATCCATGAAGGGGCCTCTTTAACATGTGAGGCTGCTTTGTACTCACTACCTTTGCTTTCATTTGGATTACAATGTCAAAATAACTAAAATACCTGAAGCACAGAGAGTCATACTTGAAGGAAATGACACAATTAACCATTTCCCTACTTGAGGAGAAAGTACCTTAGGCACAAGCTAGATGGTGCTAGAGCATATGGCTAAGATCGTGTTCACCTAACAGCTGTGTGAAATTAAAATATGATTATCAAAGCAGACTTTACTAGGAAACTCTGCAGTGTTAGAGGCTTTTTAACACCTGGTTTTGTCTGCTGCTTTTGTCCTGACTGTATAAAAGTTGTTTCTACTTCCCTGAGCCTTTCAAAATGCCCTGTCAAATATATCAACTTATGGAAACCTCTCTTTGATATTCTTATTTTGAACTGATTGATACAGACAACCCTGCTTCTGTGATTTGAAGTAAGATCAGTTTTGTCTCTCTCTTTCACTTCTCTATTTGCATTACATCAGGAGAGCAGTCAGACATTTCCCATTGCCAAAGGGCAGTGCTGCTCAGCATGGAGCTTGCAAAGAAAGATGTGCATTGTGGAGTAAGTGTTCAAAAGCATTTGTGGGGCTGAAGGGCATAATTCCCATTGAAAACCAGTGGGAGCTGTACTTACGAGTTTCCTATGCTGCTGAGCTTCCCCCAGCATGCTTATGTCTGCACTTCCCCTGTTCAAACTCAGGGGAAAAAACACCCATGGCTGTGATTTAAATGAATAAGTGATTTTTAGAAGTTTTAGCA
Source organism: Cnemophilus loriae (assembly GCA_013397755.1). Classification (NCBI taxonomy): domain Eukaryota; kingdom Metazoa; phylum Chordata; class Aves; order Passeriformes; family Corvidae; genus Cnemophilus; species Cnemophilus loriae. The sequence continues at coordinate 745,655 of VZTF01004193.1, read as the reverse complement.
TGCTTAAAATATGAATTAGTTTGACCTGTAGAATGAAAAAATGTCACTCTTTCAGCTGTAACTACAGTCAAAAATTTGTGACCATAAATGTAGTCAGAGGATCTAATAATGCCTCTGGGGCCTGTGCTGCTGCTCTGCATTTTGGTAGGACTTCAGGGCAATTTACCCCATGCAACGGAGCCCAGAGTGCCATTGATTGGAAGCATGTGTTTGCTTCAGGGCAGAAAGGAAAGGGAAATAGTACCATGCAAGTTGAACAATTCTTTTTTATTTATTTATTTTTATTTTTACAGATTTTGAAACGCAAGATCTTTGCACTTTTTAAAGCATGCCCTCCAAAGACTTTAAGGCGCATATAACTTCATCCATGTAAGAAGTTGAACAGAAAACAAAGAGACCATTCACTTAGGTAAAAATCCCACATGCTTTAAGTTTTCATACTTAGTACCTTTGCTTGTGCTTGTACAACTTTATCAGGATGTGGCATACACAGCAATGTCCCTACACTGAAATGTGATGTGATGGATGGAGCACTGTATGGTGAGTCAGGAGGCATTTCTCCAGGCTCTTGCCTTGACTCGCCGTATGATATTCTGCAGGACTTAGTCTCTGCTGTTCTTCACTTACAAAATGTTATAAAAATGTTTTCCTAGCCACATAGAGTGCTGTGACATGTATGGGTCACTGAGTGTAGCAATAGGAGTAAAACTGGAAAAGCTGAGTATGTTCGATGCATGCAAATATGCCTGGAGGTTAATAATTTAATTGGCAGAGTGCCCTATTTTTCTGGCTAATGGGCGTGTTTAGGGAGCTCCTGCAGTGCCTGACATACTGGCCCACTGCTGTTCAGACAGTCGTACATCTGGTGAACTGAGCTGTGCTGTTCCATCTCTCTAACCCCTTTGGTGAGCGTGTCAGAGCTGAGGTGATGCCTAAATACTCAGCCCAAGAGCTGTGCTTTTGTCTGAGGCTTGAGGACATGCTGGAAGTGGTCCTTTTTGGAGTGAGCAAGGTGATGGGTGGGCACAGCGGGAAACTGCTGCGATGTGTGGAAGAAATGGCGCTTGCAGAGCAGTGGTGCTGCTCTGTGAGGTGTACACGTGGGAATATAGGTCAGTGAAACATCCAGAGGGGTTGCACAGCTGCAAAGGGCATATTTACACACACAGGGTGCAGATGGCAGGCTTGAGCTAGACAAGCTGCTGCTGAGCAGCCTGGTGTGCGCCTGGGGAGGGGGGTGCCAGCACGCGCCGTCTGAGCCTGGTCCTCAGAAATAGCTACGGTGCTTTGGTCCAGAGTGGCCCTCAAGCTGGCACGGCTATTTTGTCTCCAGAGTGGAGTGTCATCTGTGACACAGCACTGCGGGCCATTAGGATTGCCCGGGTCCCATGGCTCCCCTGCAAGTCCTGGCAGGGCTATGTGCCTGGTTCCTGGGGCTGCACTGGGCTTGGTCACAGTGAATGTGAGCAAGGTGAGGCTTGGGGGCTAGAGCATGTATTGTCTGTGTTTTCCAGCTGTACCAACTGATCAAACAGACATGGGCTTGGATCCACAAGCTTTTTTTCATGCCTGAAGCAGTGGCAGCCAGTTTTGCTTTTATGCAAGCCAAAATTGTGCAGCTTCACTTGCATCAGCTGGTGAAATATTTATAGGTTTGTACTATGAGATATCCCAAGTTTCATGGTCCTTTCCTGCTTACATCTGTGTGCAGCTTCTTGTAAAATTTCTCTATTCTTTGCTGCTTGTGTTTATTTGACTGCCATGATTATCCTGGTGCCAATACAAGCTGATGGATGAAGGGATTGAGAGCAGCCGTCTGGAGAAGGACTTGGTGAGGCTGGTGGACGAGAGGCTGGACATATGCCAACAATGTGTGCTTGAAGCCCCGAAAGCCAAACATATCCTGGGCTACATCAAAAGCAGCGTGGCCAGCAGGGCCAGAATACCCAGAGGATCTTCTGCCCCTCTCTGCTCTGGTGAGACCCCACCTTGGAGTGTCACATCCAGCTCTGGGGTTTCCAGCACGGAAAAGATATGGACCCATTAGAGGAAGTCCAGAGGACAGCCATGAAAATGATCAGAGCGCTGGAGCACCTCTATTATGAGGAAAAGCTGAGAGAGTTGGGCTTGTTCAGCTGGGACAAAAGAAGGCTGCAAACTCCGGGGAGACCTTATTGCAGCTCTGCAATACCTATAGAGGGCTTATAAGGAAGATGGGGACAACCTCTTTGGTAGGACCTGTAGTGATAGGACGAGGGGTAATGGTTTTAAACTAAAGAGGGGAGCTTCAGATTAGATATAAGGGAGACGGTCTTTATGATAAGGGTGGTGAAACACTGCAACAGTGTCCCTGTTGCCCAAGTTTGGAAGGCATGTGCAGCTCTACTGGGAGTCTCTCTGTCCCTTAAGAATTTGAAAGTTTTTGGTTTGAATGTCATGTGATGCTAGCCAAGCAGATGTTTAGCTGACAAACTTGCCTTCCACTGTTCTGTCCTCTGCAAAAACATGGAAAACACAGTGCTTTGCATCTTTCTGGAGGAGAAATTGAGGCTCTGGGGAAAAGAGTTTGCTGATCATGGCAGCCAGATGTTTCCACTTGGCATTCAATGTGTCTCCCTGTCCATCTTAGAGTGAAGCTGCAAGATTGGGTTCAGTGGCAGCCCTTGTGAGTTTGTTGCCTGGTCTGGTTTATGAAATAAGCTCAAAAATACCTATTCCATATATTTATTTTACCAGAAAACCTATTTGTTTGTGATACCACAACTGAGCATGTTCATGGATATTTAATCCTTTCCAGGATAAGGCAAAGATTTGCTCTACAAGGAATTTTAAGTATAATGTTAGTTCTGCCTTAGCCTGGATTATGCAAGCGCTGACAGAAATTAATTTGGTGGTTTATTCCTGCTGTGAACAACTCAGGGCTTTCCCTTGGGGATTCTAAGATTGTTCTTACCTAGTAATTAAATCTTAATCATGTTTTTTGCCAAAAGCAGCATATTTGGCTTGCAAGGGGGGAGATCTCTCTGTATCTGTCTGTCCCTCCTCCTCCTCCTAGTAATGTCTGCCGTGTCAGTTTTTCAGTCTCTGACTCTGCAAACTGATACCTGGATCCGCTGTGCTTGAACAATCCCTGTTCCGCATCCTGCCAGGAGTCATTTCGTTTTGTTCCCCTGGCATCCAGAGGAGGTTTTCCTTCCCGGGAATGACACGCTTTCTCTGCCAGGAGCCACGGACGCACAGTGTGGCTGGCACAGGGCCATCGTGCGCAGTACCTGCCTGCTGCCAAGAGGGGACGTGCGGCTGAGATCAAAGGGCTCCAGGCAGGAGGCCCTGGAGAGCTCCTGCTTTTCATCCATCCCGAGAGATTTCCTGGCAGAGTTACCTTGGGTAAATGACTTCTGTCCTTGTAATAGCAAGCGCCTGGAAAACTGTACATGCGTGACAGAGCGGGGAAACTTGCTAGATTTAGAAAAAGATAGTATGTAATGCAGTATGCAGATGTGTTTGTGTATATAGTCTTATCAACATCAGTGATGGTAGATGTTTGTCCTGTTGTGTGATTAATCCCATATGTATCCTACTCTGGATTCTGGTGTCGTATTTTTGTTGCCAGGACTTGATTTGAGTCTTTTCTTTGTTCTCCTCAAACCCACAGAATCACAGAATCGACGAGGTTAGAAAAGACCTTTGAGGTCATCAAGTTCAACCTATGACTGAACACCACCTTGTCAACCAGACCATGGCACTGAGTGCCACATCCAGTCTTTTCTTAAACACCTCCAGGGATGGTGACTCTGCCACCTCCCTGGACAGTGCGTTCCAATGCCCAGTCACCCCTTCTGTGAAGAATTTCTTCCTAACGTCCAATCTAAACCTCCCCTGGTGCAGCTTAAGACTGTGTCCTCTTGTCCTGTTGCTGGTTGCCGGGGAGAAGAGACTGACCCCCAGCTGGCTACAACCTCCTGTCAGGCGGTTGTAGAGAGTGACAAAGTCTCTCCTGAGCCTCCTATTCTTCAGGCTAAACAGCCCCAGCTCCTTCAAAGGCCCCTCATAGGACTTGTGTTCCGGATCTTTCACCAGCCTTTTTGTCCTTCTCTGGACATTCTCCAGCATCTCAACATGCTTTAAATGTCCCTTAGTGTCATTCTAAAGGAATTCTGCATTCTTCTCATATACCCACCTTTTTGGTGCTGGAATGCCATATTACTATTGTTATCTTGTTCCTAGGAATGCTCATAAAAGCTGTGTATTCTTTCAGGAAGGGGAGTGGTTATCTTACTGCTTTTCAAGATCGTTGCCACCATCAAAACAGTGATCTGCGTTACTGGCTGTGTCAGGACAGTCTTCAAAACATGAAGTCAGTAAGTCCTACAAAACCTTTTGTGCAAAGAGTTAAGTTTGTAGATGAATTAACTACCATGAAAAACACAACAACAGAAAAAATAACAAAATCCACTCACCTTTCCTGTCTCTTGCTCAGACTGCTACATGTACGTGTCCTAATGACAAATCTTTAAAATTAGACATGGATTTGTTTTTAGCTAAGGACAAACTATGATAATTCAATCTATTGGAATCGAGTTTTCTTTTAATTGTTTTCATTCTGGAACCATATTCCGGACTATGGGGCTTTCCAATTTAATGTACAAACCTTTTCTTTTTCCAGTCAAGAGTCAAACATATACATGTATGAATGCTCATTTCTGTAACAATTTCTTTATTTTTACCTTTGGAAGTACACATAAATGTTGCTAGATGTGAAATGTTTAGAGAGTGTAGGGTTGAAAAATGGGGTGATACCACCTTAGCTTTATCACAGCTTTGTCCTTTGCATGACTCAAGGACTTACTCTGCTATGAAAATTACACACATATTCTTGGAGAAACCTTTTCTTTTTCTTTGTTTTGTTTACTTTTGCAGACATAGTCTACACAATGGTGATAAAAATTAAGCCTCTGTAGAGTTTTGCCAGGAAGAATATTAGTATACTTTGCCATTCTTCTCTTGTTTTTCTTAGAGGACTCAAGGGGGATTTGGTTTGGTTCTGGTTGCCAGTGACATGTGCACTGCAGATGCCAGAAGGACCTTCAGGAGACTCAGACACTGTCATGCAGGAGCTACCAGTAGTGACAACTGCATGTGATTTAGAGAAGGCATTCAGTAATTCCTTTTGTTCTTTTCACATGAGTTTGTGAAAACGGACCAAAATGCTGGTTTCCACTGCTCAAACCAGTGACCAATGTGAAGGAATAAAGCTTTTTTTTGTGAGTCAAATTGTCTGCAGCATACGCCAGTGTTCAGAGTCGTGGCACCACAGCCAGATCATTTCAGTATGGAGCGTGTTGCAAGAAGAAGCTTCTGTCACCCATTCTGAAAGATCAAAAGCCTTCAAGATGTGCATGTGTTTCACAGGCAGCAGTAATTGGTTTAATGTCAAACCTTGGTATGAGATTTTGTCTATCTGAAGTAACACAGCAGGTAAGATTTACCTGGCTTATAGTGTTAAGAATTGCATTCAAAGTACTTTACCTAATGACTAATACCTGAATTAGTTTCCTTCAGGTGCCCTTGTTGAGCAAATCCACCAAAATAGGAGATGCTGCCTTCACTTTCTGAGTGGTGAGATCCACACCCCATTCTCTAGCTTGGATAAACTTCTTTATGGCATGTGGGGCATTCAACTTCTTTGAGTGCCTTTGAAAATGGAAGTAATGTGACAATGTTACGTGACATCCCTAGGCGTGTCAGAGTTTCCTCTGGATGTTCACTCTGAGCAACTTGCTTTCCGCCTCTCCCACCCACAGTCCATCAGAGCCTTCTTCAGTCCTCTTCTTACCACATTTCCCTGTCTTCCTCTGGCTCCCAAGAACCATCTCCCAGTACCTTGCCAGTAGCACAAGCCAAGTGAGCTGCAGCTGGTTTGACTCAATGCTTTTGATCCCATTTTGTGCCCTCCAGGTTGCGCTCAGGTCAGCCACTACTGCTTTGCCCCTAGTGCAGCACTGCACCGACTTGCACTCGGTTCAGCAGCAGAATTAGTGCCATTTAAGAGAATACAGTCCCTTTTCTGGTGATTAAAGAGACAGAAGTTGAAGGGTGGCTGGTAAGATCTCCACTGGTCAGTGCCAATGCCCCAGTGAGCACCCTGGCAGTACCATTACATCCTTAGTGGATTCCCTTTGAGTCAGCCATGAATGCATAAGGATAAAGCCAGGATTCGGTTCCCCATTCAGTCCAGTTCTAGAAATCCAGCTAAGACTTTTTTGTTGGGGGGTGGGTGTTGGATTTAAGCATCAGCAGGTCTTGAAACCACAAAAGGCACTCAGTCTTGCAGGTGCCTTCTGTGCATTTGTGAAAGTCAGGCTCCTCTGGTGGAACGTGGAAGGTACTTTGAGGGATAATGTAAGGAGTATGTGAGCTCCCAGAGGGACAGTTGCCTGCTTATAAATGTGGACTGTTTTCACTGGCTCCAGTTTTCATCTGTGTTGTACTTAGGTAAGGATGAGGAGAAGGCAAACTCAAGGCTCTTCATGTGGATTACATTTATGCAGTGGATTGCTCCAGTGTTACTAATGCGATGGGGCAGTGGCAGCAGGAAGGATGGGAGTTACCTGCTCCTGCCTGGTTTCCTGCCTCTTAGGATAAATCTACAGCTTACATTTTTTTTTCTGCAGCCTTCATCATGCTGACATTGATGTCAGTCTGTGCTGACTTGTTTTTTCACCACAAACACAAACAGCGCTTGATGTGCATATTGTCATTTTCACAGGCCATATGGTCTTCTCGGGTTCCTCAGGTGCTTGGCAGAAAGGGCTTATTCAGCAGCAGTTTTAATCCATGGCACCTTGGGAAGTCAGGAATGGTCCTCAAGGAGGGTAAGCAGCTAATCCCAAGCCTACCACTAACCTATGTCTAGGATGGTCTGGTCATTGGCAGTGTGGAGCATGGGAATAATTTAAGAAGAAAATTAACCTCCCTAAGAAAGGAACAGTTCCTGAAGTTACTGTCAAACTGCGTGTCTACAAGGGAGCCCAGCTGGATCTTTGGGGCTGTAGACTTTTACCCCCTTAAACATGAAGTTGCAGCTGGTTGTCCAGAGGAAAAGGCAATGAAGTGCAAAAGCTTCAAAGGCTTCAGCTATTGTTTTTTACTACCTGGGGCCAACTCCCTTAGAAGTGAGACTTTCTGGATAAATGAGCCTAGGAGACATGGGAATTTCTGCCAGTACAGGGAGGCTGGGTAATCAGTCACATTAATTTGGGCTAAGCGAAGCATGAATGAGGCCTTTACTTTTCATTCAATGTTAATCATATTGTTAGCTAGAATAACAAAACTGACTCTGTAGAAATCCAGCCTAATTTCCTTTTGTTGTAAAGTTAATCCAACCATGTTGTTATTGCACAGAAGTTCCGTCTTCCTAAAAGATCTTTGACATTGCCTTAACATCTCTTTCATAAGCTTAATTCTCTCAATTGAATACTGTTTTGGTATTTAGCAGACAGAACCACTCCACATACTTTGTGAAAATAAACTTTTAATCATCTGTATACCCTTGAAAATAGAGACTACCAAACGTGCATCCAGGCAGAGTATGATAACTCTGAAATAATAAGGAATAATCAGGTGAGAAATCATAATATAAATAGTGACATAGACATTGTCCAAAAGGTAAAATCACATGAGAAATATTAAATATATCTCCCTCCAGAGATGAGACAGACAGATATGTGTTTACACTCATTTTGTGGGTGAGAGAAAACAAGGCTTGGAAAAGATGTCCTGATCAATGTTATTTAATCTGGATTTTGACTCAATAAATAATTAGATCATGTGTATTGCCTAAACTTTGGCTAATGATGGTTCTTCCTTAACGTGTCTTTAAAATACAGAATCACACTGCAGAAAAGATTTAGGTCAGTTAATCAAAACCACCCCAACCTTAACTTTTGATGATGACATAATCAAAGAAGTTGAAAAGTACAAATAAATCGTATTTTCAAGGCTGACTTTGGAGCATGCCTTATGCCCCCTGCTTAAAATATTGCCTCCAGATATCCTTGCATACTTTATACACAAAAGCACAAAAATACGTATACGCAGACACAAACTAAAATTCACTGGCAGCCAATGAATCTAACAATCAGCCAGCTGCACTTGTGTGGTGCTTGTTCTTAGTGATATAGTGGTATTTCTTTTGTTTCAAGTTCATATAATGTTGAGTTTTCATCACGGAAGCAATGAGATCACATTCAGCTGGTTGCTCAGATAAATGTAGAGAATGCTACAGGTTTTCCTTTACATCCAAAGTCTCAGTATAACCATCTTCTCCAATAACCATCTTCACCAAGTCTACCTTGATGTACTTAAGCTGAGTTAAGAGTGCAGGGGGACGGCTGGGTCTGCCCTTTCCACCTTGCACTCCCCTCTGTGTGGGTGTCAGTAGCTGCACTACGGTGCCACACTGGATGCAGGTTGAGAACACACTGAGACCTAATACATCAAATGAATGAGCCAAGGTTAATGCCTGGTCAGACCCATAAGCTGATCTGACACCCTGTGTGGCAGCAGCATCCCCAGCCCTGCCTGAGAGTGACTGTGGGAACACGGCATGGGCATGACTGAGGTGCCTAGTCCACACTGAAAAGAGGTGTTGTTTTTCTCTTAGGCAGAAAGGAGCACCAAGAAAGGACGCCCAAATTCCATCACCTTTGAAAACCGGGGAGATTGTACTACATTTTAGCTCACGGCAGTCCTGAAGACTCATTACCTGGAGGCTCTGGTTGTTATCAGTGCAAAGTAGTTGTCTCTGCCTGCAGGTACCAAGGTGGGGTAATACAGGGCCTTAAATTGCCACTGGGAAGCATTTTCCCTGGTACTTGTTCTCTCTTGGCTTTGTGTGTCATAAAATAATTAACAGATGTCTGTGAGAGATTTGCAGTGATGGGTTGTTGTCACTGTTTTGTGGATATAGGAACTGCCTTCCAGGATAATCCCAGGTCCACACCTAGGTCAGCGTCCTACATTCCATACTGGTCAATGTTGCTGGGAAAAATGCCCATAAATGCTGTAATAACATGTTGCCCATGTGTTCTTCTTGACCTATGTGTGATGCCTGAGTACCAATAAAGCTTTTATCTTTTTCTCCAGTGTGCTGACAAAAATGAGAGCAGTTTTATAGAGGCTGCATTTTAGGGAAAGTGTCCTGAGGACTGTCTAATGCTTCTGAGGTTTCTGAGTGCTACGAAAATATGCCATATTTATAAGCACATTTCAGTTGTAATGCTAATCAACTGAGGCTGACATCCAGCATTTTGTTGGGGAAGAGTTGCAATCCTACAGTGCTTTTTAAAGTTGTTTACCTGCATACATCTATTACTAGGCTGCATGGTCCCCAGTACTCCAAGTGTCCTTCGTGTGTGGGTGAGGGGCAATTTCTGACTGGGTGTGCAGGGGGTCTCTGCATCCTCATCTTCAGGTGCTCCTGGTGAGACTGCAGCCCTGGCCCTGTGAACTGGAGCGCTGTGAGGTGAGCCATGCAGGAGCTCTCCAGCCCAGCAGCTCAGTCACGAGTTCCCCCCAGCCACCTCTAGTTGTCTATCAGGTGCTTTAGCAGGCAAAGGTAAGTTCGAGTTCAGATGGTTTCCAGATCTTGTCTGTTGGAATTATGGCTCAGGCGTTGCATTTTTTATCATTAGGTGGTATTATGTTTGCTTGCTTGTGTTCCAGAGATATTTTTAATTTGCTATTTCAAAGTCCCATAAGCGAGACAGTCTTAGTTGCCATATCCTTTTCATGATCATGACTTCTTATTTCTCCTCTTCTGTTTGACTTCAGATTTTTTTTTAAAATGGAGCTTTTTGGCTTTGCACCTCAGTGCACAGAGTATAATGGCCCACTGGGAATTATTTTTCTGTAGCAGAGGCTGGGGGAATCGTTGTTCATCTCTGGAGAGGTTGTGGCAGGGTGAAGGCCAGTAGACATGACCAGCATCTTTTCACGTTATCCCGGAGCAGTTTCATGTGACAGAGGTGCCCTCCTTTGTCCCTCAGGATAAATCTGACTTCTTCCAACTCATTCTCATTTTGCGAGAAGCTGGGGACAGAAACTGTCCTCGAGAAATTTTGTTATGAAAATGTAGCTGGGGCTTTGGCTATTTTGTTTAATAGAGTTGTTAACAGATAGAACCAAATGTCCAAAGTTCTTTTAGTTTTGACTGAATGGTATAAGGTTAATTAATTGCCAATTGATTTTTGCAAACATTATTGGAGAACAGGAATTACAAAACACAAAATTAGCTGCAAAGTTATCAGTCTTCAAAATGATTGGCTTTAATCATGTGCCTTTTACTTAATCTACAATTGTTGCTTTGTATTTAAACTTGTATTGTGATTGCTAAATTCTAGTTAAAGAACAATATATTATTTGAAATAGAAGAAGGGAAAATGATCTGCTCTGATAATGTCTTACTTCAAGCATAGATTTCTGCACCCCTGCCACTGCTGGCCCCATCTTACATCAGTAATATTTTCTGTTGGGAGAAAAACTGCTTCTCACTGAGATGTAATTAAGCAGTAAATTAGCATTGGTCACGCGAACGATGAAAACTCTGGAGCTCCTTGCTGGTGTGTGCAGTGACACTGCTCCAAGATGAGGGCAGAGGTTCTCCACCAGCCCTGCCTGGAGCAGATCTTCGGGATATGAGTGTGAGATGGGGAGCCCTCCCGTGCCCACCCTGCCAGAGCGCCCTGCTCTCCTTCCAGGGCTGTGATGAGGATGTGCTTTGGCACTGAGGAGCACAGCAAACCCATGGCTGATCTGATGTGGATGGAAAAGCAGTGGAATTGGGTGCTGTAGCCCACTGGTTCTTGGTATGTGTCTTTCGACATGTCTTCTTAGGCAAGTTAACTTTCAGGTTTTCTTTTTATTGGTCAAGAAGAATATGAAAGGCATATAGTGGCTGATACATTACAAACAGGAACAGAGGAATTAGTTATATCATTAAGGAAGGTGACAGGTGATACAAAGATGTCCAGCAAGCAGGATTTTGGAGAGGCAGAGAATGAGAGGGCAGTGAATGAACCTTCCTGTGCATAGGTTAGGAGCAAAGGTTGCTGCCCCTTGTTAGTTTTCACCCACAGCTGTCACAACAGGACATGGTATCATGGATGTTATTTCGTGTGTTATTCAACCACAGTCAAGGAAGCCTCTTGCAAAAGCTGGCATTGTAGAAGCATGCTGCTGCTGCTCCTCCCTATTTTGGTAGAGAGATCAGGGATGAGAAAAGACAGATTTTTTCATGCTCTGAAAGCCACAGCCTTTCCCATAAGACATGGAAACACGAAGATAAGTCGGTTTGCAGAAGCTGATGCTGCACTTGTGTCTCTGTAAGGCATCTCTGAATAAAGGAACACAGCTTCCAGCACTGTCGTTTCAGCACTTTGCCTACTTCAAACACAATGACAGGTGTTGTTTTGAATTACTGGCAAAGTAGTCATCATCAAAATTACACTTACACTACGATGGGCTTTAGCATTTACCAAGAGCTATGCATCTTCAGTATGTTTATCAGTATTTAATCTGCAAGATTGGACTGCCTCAGCAGAAAAGTTGACATTGAACTGCTTTCTGGATTCTCTCAAGCACCGTAAAACACAATTATCTCTACTCAAGCACTCTGCAGATAAACTAGAAAATGAATTACTCTCAAATATTATCCTTACAATCTTGTAAAAGCACGGAAATAGCTCCTGTAACCTAAAAATCCCAGTGAGAACAATTTTGCTTATTCTACATAGTTACTTGAGGCCAAGCCTACATGTTGTTTAGTTGAGCTTCACCTCAGTGGTTTTTAGGTCAAAAACAAAAAATTGATCAGAGTGTTTTTTCTGTCAGTTTTGCACTCAGCCAGTCTGGCAGGATTACTTCTCCCATGAGGATGCTGAGGCTCTGTCACACAGAGCTAATGCTTTGCAGCTTGAAGTGAGTCCAGTCTCTTAGTAGTCACCATATCTCAACAATTCCAAGGGGAAGAGCTCCTTGGGAGCTGTGGCTGTGTCCTTTCGGTGAGCTCAGAGGGAAGGGTTTCCATTAAACTGAGTAGCTCTGATGCCTTGAATGGATTGTGGAAATAACTTGGCTCAAATAAAACAGGTAGGCAGTAGGCAAAGCAAACAGACTTTTGCCACATTTTTCTCCTAATCAAAAGAGAAAGGAAATAACTGGTTTTGAAATTGGCACTGTTCAGCAGGCCAGCACTTCCACCTTCTGTAGGTGAGCCATGGAGTTATTTGCTCAGTGTATAAATCATCTCAAAAAGGGACGTTAAGACAATAGATCCATAGTTGGCAAATGACATCAAAAATTTAAGTTAGAAAAGAAAAAAAAGGAAAATATGCAAATACTCAATTTATTATTCATTGGCACTAGCTATTTCCCCTTAGAGCAGGCAGATTGGGAAGAACAATTAGCTAAGGTCTTTCGTTTTGGTGTGTGTGAGGGGGGACCACAACCCTTTCAGGTTACAGCAAGCAGTGGAGTCAAAAAGTACTTCTGTCCCTCTTGGATGATGAATGAGAGCAAGCCCTAATCCTACCTCTTGCTGAGAGACAAAATGTGCTATGTCTTTGCGCCACGGGGTGGCCTGGCCCTTGCCATGGGACAGGACTCAGCCTGGCGTGGCACTGAGCAGCTGTGTCCCAGCTGAGGTGACGAGGTCTGGGATCAGTGTTTGCACTGGTGAGCCAGCCAAGACCTTCACGAGCTGCTGACAGGAATGATTTGAACAATGAATTTACCCCAGGGGATGCTGGATTAATTTGCAGGCGGGATGGAGGGAAAAAGCTAGATGTGACTGATGACAGAACACAGAAAACCTCCAGCTGATGTAGTTAGTGATTTAAAAACAACAACTCAAGTTCCAGATTGTGTAAGGGACAGAGTGGAAAAAAAATTACATGGGGTTATTATTTTTCCTTTCAAGGAATTTGCTGTCCGCTTTACTAGGAACATGACTTCTGTGCTGTTTGCCTGTTGTTTAGCAGAGCAGAGAGTGGTCTGGACCAGGCAATAAAATCTAACGAGAGCAGGAAAAGATCTTTGGGAAATACAACAGAAAAAAAAAAGATTTTTTCAGCTAGAGCGGAGATGAATGCAGAGACATGTTGAAGGATGTACATTAGCAAACAGTACAGAGAAAGCAAATTGGCCCAACTGACTTTCTTTCTGGTACTAGCATAAAAGGGGATTTTGTAAAATGAATGCCTTAATGTAAAATGAAAGACTTAAAAGAAAGTGTTAGCAATCTTACAGAAAGGAACAAGCCCAATGTATTTCAAAAGCCCTGCATATCCTAAATCATCCAATTATACAGCCTTTGCAGTAATCGTATCACTTTCACAGTATTGCCATTTTACAAAATATCACATTGAAATATGGCACTTTTTTTTTGTCATGACAGGTTTCAGTAAAGAGTAGGGTGGTTTCCTAATTGGAATAGCCTTAATGTTCACCATCTCCACTTCAAATATGTAATTGTGCATTTGTTTGATAGCTAGCTAGGGGCAAACACTACAGATTTTTTGTCCTGCCTTATGAGAGAAAAGAAATAAAACATGTCAGAGAGACTTTGGGTTGAGATGCTGGTGAAAAATCCAATACTCGGCTCTTGAGAACAAAGGGGCTTTCTGTGAGGGGCCCAGGGGCACATGGCTGATCTGCCAAGGCAGTGCCACGGGGCAGGGATACAGCCCTCATGTGTCTGTGGCCAATATGCAGTGGCTCTTTCTTCTTGATATTCGCTGGAGAAATCATTTGGACCTTTGCAGTGATGTGGAAAGGCTAAATCTCATTTCAGACCTGAGGAGCACTTACTTTGGCATCGTCAGAAGAATGGGTCAAATCGGAGGTCCCTCACTCCTTGGTATTAGCCTCAAGCATTTTACTGTGTCTCCCTTGGGTACTGGGGGGTTTCCAGTGCCTTTCAGTGCCATCCAGCAAAGTCCATCTCCAATCTTCTGTGTTTTTTTCTAGATGACTGATGAATATGTGGGAGCGCTCCCAGTGTGACACAGGTCCTACCTCCTGCTAAATGGAGAGATCTGCAGAGCTGAGCCTTCCTCTGTTTCCCACCAAACTTGTCCAGTGAGGTTTTTGCATAAAAGTAAGCAAATCCATCCACTTTTATTTCTGCTCAGTACTTTCATAGGTATTTCTCTAGAATTGCTCTGCTGGTCAACCAAAAAGTTATTTATTGTTGTCATAGTGTGATGAAATTTCCTTTTGCGATGTTTTTATGTACCTTTCAAAGTAGAACCAAACCAACTATAGCTGGTTTCTTATGAGATTGAACTTGAACAGACTGCAGAGATTAATTTTTCCTCCCTCTCTTTCATTTTAAATTGGTTTCTGATCCACCATTTTATATAAAACTGCTTACCTGGAACAGTAATTTTTGAAGTGCTGCATATTCTACTATTTCCATGTTTGTTTGGTTGGGTTTTTTCCCCTGAAATATGGGAGTAATTCCTAGTAATTAGTGCAACTGTTCATGCCAAAGCTAGTAAATTAAAGGCTTGAGCTAAAGCATGAGGTCATCTCTCTATATACATTCATCTCTATTTTTATTCATCTAGTATTAAGTACAGATGTCAAAAGTACTCTTCTGTTTCCAATTCCATGCCCAGAGCAGGCAGAGAGGCACCCACAAGAGGCTATCAAACCTGCAAATCTGAAACCCTTAAGGAGATTATCTGTCATTTGGAGATGTTCTCTTTCCCCTTTGTCAGAGGAGGAGGCCTGCATGATTAGATTAGACTAATCTAGCCTACACTAGGTAAAACAAGTGCCATCCCAATTTACCAACTTACTTACACACTTACAAAGGTCTTTAGACCACAAGGTTCTGCAGTATTCCACTGGCCAGAGCATTCATTGAGAATGCTCAGAATAGTCCTGGTTTGGTACCTGGACTGGAATGCAAAATTTATTTAAGGGAACAACCATCTCATAACAATGTTAAACAGAAAGTGCTACCTTACTCAAATAATACTAAGTATCATGATGTTTAAATTTAATTAAACTGTCTCATTTTCATAAGCAATGGTTTCATTTTTTTTCCTGCCTTCATCACTATTATATAATCCATTTGTACAATGAACAAATTAAGGAGAGTCAACAAATATTTTTCAATGGAAATCGAATTTAGCCAATAATTGAAATGACAGATCCAAAGGCTAAACCTCAGTTGTTTAAACCCCAGTCTCTCCTATAAAGCAAAGATATATATAGCATCCCTGGATGAGGCTCTATTTAGTATAAAAAAAAAGGTTTTGAAAGTTTGAGGGGTTTTTTTGTTCTGACTCGTCCTCTAGTACCTTCTGTAGGCTCCTCTCCATCTTAATTTTTTGGTGGAAAGACCCTGAGATTAAGAAACTCTGGGGTTTCATAGCATGAAAAAGCCATTTTCCAGCCAGAGTGAATCCTTATCACAGTACCCTTGAGGGAATTGATAAGATGGGTGAGCTTTATTTAAAAAATTAAAAGCATATTAATTTTGTTAAAACTACTTTTTCTATCGAAATATTCATATGCCACAGCAAGATACCCCAGCAAAAGCCATTAGGAAGACACTAGAAAGTTTTAATCCCTCTTCTCTTTTTTTCCTCTTCTTGTTGTTGTTTAGCACCTGCTTCAGGTCAGAGTCTCCAGGTAAAATGTCCTTTGGTTTTCTCCTCATTTGGAATCCTCACCATATGAAATACACAGGCATGGCTGGCCCCAGTGGGTCATAGATAACCCTCTTCTCTTAGATAGCAATGCAAGGTTTACCATTTTTTGCTGGCAAGAAGTGATTTCTCCACAGTTTGATAACACGTTACAGATCCAACAGTGGTGTCATTGCAAAGGGGACTTAGGTTTTTCTCATTAATTTTGTACCTCCATTGCTTAGTTTTAGATGTGTTTGTCTGGAGTGCTTTTAATTAAAATACTAGTCAAAACTATCCCATTCCTTATTTGGGCTCAAAAATCCCTGGATGAAGGACTTCCCTGTCTGTCAGGCAGAAGAGACATTTCTCTCAGCCTCTTTTTTTGTAATTTCTGATACTGCACAGGGAAACTGCCTGTGTCCTGATCTGATTTAGATTATTAAGGGGTCTAAGGGAATAACATTCAGATCAAACATCTTCAAAAAAATTCCCACATGCCATGAATTCCAAACAAAGCTGAAGTTTGCCTGGGATGTAATGACACCAGCCTGTTGTGCTCTTCTGCAACAGCCTGTAATTATATCTCTCCTCAAACTGTGCATACATCATTGAGGAGGCTGATATATAAATAAAAAGGCTGCATTAATTTCAAGCTACATTAGGAATGCAGGAGTAAAAATAACCTGATAGAAGAAAGGGCAAAATGAGAATAAACTTGACTGTGAGGTTTCTAGGGAAATACAGAGCAAGCAGGAAAAAAAAATGTCAGAAAGCAAAAAAGTTTGCTATCGTTGCAGGATTACATACAGCACGTGGGCTCTGCGGCCTCCTGCAGGTGTTGCTCTTGCAGAATCTTAGAATGGTTTAGGCTGGAAAAGACCTTTAGGACTGTAATGTCCAACAATAAACCCAGCACTGCCAAGTTCACCACGAAACGATGTCACCAAGTGCCACATCCACACATCTTTAAATATCTCCAGGGATGGTGAGTCAATCATTTCCTTGGGCAGCCTGTTACAATGCTTGACAACCCTTTCACTAGATTTTTGCTGATATCCGGTCTGAACCTTCCCTGGTTTGATCATTACAGGCTGGGCAAAAGCGGGGCTGCAAAGGCACAGTGAAACCCCCGGTTTTTCATCTTGTCTTCTTCAAGGTCATGAGGAAAATGTGATCACATGAAGCCCAGTGAGATTTTCTAAATGGCACTGTTTCTGCAAGGTGAACATGTTTTATGAAAGTGGGTAGATGGAGCTGGCAGAGGCTATCAGGGAGGTGAGGGATACTCTTGCTTTCCCTCTGCAATTCTGGAGTCTGCAGTTCAAAAGCTTTTGTGTGCCTGAGTACCAGCTATTCAAAACAGAGGATTATATTGGGACTGAAATTTCACATGAAGCTTGGATTTGACATGATAAATCAAGGTCTCTTCCCATGCTCCCTGTGTCACAGCTGGTCAGTTTATCTCTTGCATCTAAACACAGATACCCTCCATGCGCTCCCAGGAGATGCTGGTTTGACTTTTAAAACAAGTTCTGTCAGGTTAAGGGACATTCTTTTATCATTTTTGTTTTTCCATGTCTGCTGTTTTAGATGTGTTTGTATAACCAGGGAGGAGTTGGCTGTATTTTTCAAACCAGCATGTTACAAGTTAAGCTTTCAAATCCATGATTAGGTACACAAATAAGAGTGATTCAGTTCCTGGAAGAGCTGAGCGTTCACATATTCTGCTGAAATCCCAAGGGTGACCATTTTGGCTAGCAGAGAATGTATGCTATATATAAAGAGGTTTTTAAAACAAACCAAATCAATTCTAATCTTGCATGCTTAGAAATCAAGGCCCTTTTTAGAAGAAAGGAGCATCAGGATGAGTTCCTTCTCAGAGAGCATGCTGACACCTGTCCCAGAGGTGGTCAGCAGTTGGTCATGCTGCTTTATTTTTCTTGAGCTCATACACCAGATCTAACTTTTCTGGCTAGGAACCAAATGGGGACTCTCATCAGCATCACCCTCTTGGAAATCTCCCTCCGGGTCTCTGGCAGGGGCTTTTCCTGGAGAAAAAGCCTGGTGCTCTTTGGCCCTAGAAAGGGAGCTGGTGCCTAGAGCCAGGAGGGAGGACAGGGCTGAGGTGGGGTCCCACAGAGCACTGCTATGAGGGGGGGTGCAGCACCAGCAGGGAAGTCAGGACGGGCTGATGATGTTTGGGCAGTGAATGCCTCAGATGAGCAGGAGAGGTGAGATCTGGCCTCAAATCCCCATCCTGCCTCATGTAGGGAAGCACTCTGTGGGGGAACAGTGCCCTGACCACCCCAGAGTGCCATGAAGGTGAGAGCTGGTGGTTGTCGAGTGTTTGGGGGCTTTCCTGTGCTTTTTCTGAATGTGCAAGTGCTTCCTTGTAATCTGATCCCAAATCTGACTGGAATTCAAGGTGTTATTTTCTCTCTTCCATACTTCAGGATTTGGGAAAGAGAAGTGAACTAAACAGAAACAAATTTCTGTTTAGTTTTTAAAGGACTGTGGCATTAGTCAGTTTTCTGTGTGACATAATAATGGTTAATGAGTTACCAAGGGCAAGCAATGAGCAACCAATTTTTTTTATGCAAGGTGTTTTACATAAATCTGTTAAAACCTGAGGGGTGATAGATCATACTTTCCACTAGAGTTTGGAATTACATTGCAGCTCCTTATGCTATGGTTAGTGTTGTAGTCTATATTCAATTATGAGTATTCTATGACAGGTTTTACTGTATATCCAAGTTAATCTCTGTAGCTTGATTGAATGGCACCAGTGAGAAACCTGACTATGCAACACAAGCTAACCACTTGCTCCCCTATAAATACTCAAGAATTGGCTTTTTCTTGAGTGCTTGCAGGAGCCAATCCAAATAAATTCTTCCTCTGGCAGAGGCTGCTGAAGGACATGGAAAGTTTCCCTCTGCAGTAACTGCATTTGACTACAGAAATACTGAAGTAACAAGTGATTGTTTGGGAAAATGTGTCAGTTCTTTTCGTCCTTTCTTTCTTTTCTCATCATTATCTGTTTCTTGCTCTTTTTCACATCAGTCTCTTTAAACAGGGAGCTGTTCCAGCTGCATCAAAATAATTTTCTTTTAAGGGTGCATGTTTTTCTTTTGTTGATCAGAAGCAATTAGAGCAAGAAGAGCTGACAGTTTCACTGAACTGTCAATGAAAATACCGTAATGAGCAGTTCATTTTGAAATAACCAATTCTCCCATTAAATTATCTGTAGCCCTGGAGGGAGAAGAACTGTGTGAGGACAAGAAGTATTGTTTGTTGCAGCATTTATGTGTTGATCTTTTGATATTTTCTAGGAACACAGTGGTATCAGTATTTCGAAAGGAACATTGGGAAGAGTGAAAGAGGCTGCACTGTACCAGGACCTCGCACTGGTGACCACAAGAAGTTTCCTTCTCATCTCAGGAACATTTGGGTGTTTTGCCTCTATCAGAGCTTTGCTAGAAATACAGAGCTCTGTGAACCTCAGTTAAAAATGGGAGAAGGATGCCAAGCCTAGCTTACTGGTCTTAAATAATGTTATCTGTTAATTGCTTCATAATCCCAACTATATGGGTGATTAATGAACCGGGTTTTTTTAATATGAACATAAATGGTTTGAAGCGCTGTCGTCTTACCTTGGGAAGGGTTTTGTAGGACACAACATCTCCTCAATGTTAGGTATGCACATACACATACCTTTACCTCATTTCATAGGGAATTGCATCTGAATAGCATCAGCAGGTGTTAATGCAGCACATCTCTGCACCACGTGTGGCCCACCTGGAAGACCCCAATGGCTCTTGGTGGTCATGGTCTCGTGTGAGCTTTGCCTGCCCTGCCCAGAAGAGAACTGAAGAGACCAAGGAACTGCTCATGAGGAGACATAGGCACAAAACCAGATGCTAGAAAGATGTTGCATCCTTGGTGGAGTATCAGAGGAGTTTGCTCACCTCATGCAATGTGCTCAACATGTTTTAGATATACCTTGCTTAACCTAAAATCCATTAAAGAAAATGTACATGTTGGTAATAGACTGTACTAGGAATAAAACTCGTTTTGTGCTCTTAAAAGCTCCTTCTCCTTGAACTTCCCCAGGACCATCCATGCCCAGACTTTTCCTGCTTTCTACTCTCCTTTTCATGACCTTCCACATTTTATACATCTATGGCTTTTCCCCCATTCCTAGAAAAGTTCATCTCTGGTCATCTCAGCCCCATGCTCTTTCTCCTGTTATTCTTTTCCCAGAGAGCCTCTCCCCAGGCTGAGCCTGATCCTTACCATGACCTTCCAGAAGTGTATCAAATGTCGCATGGCTTATCCCTGATACAGTCTACTGAAGCACTCGGTCTCTGTGGCACTCTCAGGACGGCACCACTTATTCAGGACATGTTTTCTACCACAGGGCAACACAAGAGGTATCACACTGCTCAGCTTTACACACCTGCTGTGACCACCCACTCTCCCCACTTTGTGTCTCCGAAGCCAAGGTAGGTGTGCTGAAAGCCCCAGAGGAACACGTGGTCTGCAGCAGGTATGTGCAGAGTTCGGACAGCTGGCACGAGTGAAAAGCTTGGCAGTCTGAAGCTTTGCCCTGGAAAGTCTCATTTCCACGTCTGTTTGTTACTCATTAGACCAAATTTTTGTCTTGTAGCACAAATATCAGAAATGGTGTACGCTGGAATGACCGACTGGCATCCATCACACAGGAAGTCAGGCCAAACAGTCAGTAATCCCTTTATGACCCTCTTTCCTGATCCTTGCTGGCCTCTTGGCACTGCTTTTATAAACCCGTGTCACGGCTCCAGCTCAGTCACTGATGATCTAATTCACTTAGGCATCTGCTTGAACTACCAGAAGTTCCAAAAATATGAAGAAAATCTTCCTTCCTCAAGTATCTTGTGGTCTAGTATATGATAGCCAGTGCTAGACACCTCACTGCATTTCTCAGTGGGCTTCTTTAAAGGTATAATAACTTAGCCAATGTAATTAGCAAGAGTTCAGAAATAGCATTGACTCCAATAAAAAATGGATGATCAAATTGGTGTCTTGTTTCCCAAAGATTTGGAAAAGGGAACTTTTCCTTTCCTACCAGACTAGCCAAATTCCCCAGATGTTACAGCAACCGTCAGACTACTGCTTCACATTCCCATTCCAGCGTGTTCAGCTGAGAATTCAGAACTCGTTACATATTTTTCTGGTTATGCCTATTTTCTTAGAACAATTTCTTTTGCATACCCTTCAGGATGTGGATTTTATATTAATTCCTACGGTAATAAAAATCTGTGAAAAGCCTTTTCAGGAGAAAAAAATGGATCCCAAATTATTATCTCTGCTTAGTTATTGCTTCTTTTCCCGATTATTGTTTCCAAGTAAAACTTGTCAGTTTATGCTTTCTGACCCAGATGTAATTATAGCCTGGCTGTGTAATAAGAGATGGTTTAGTGCCAGCAGCTGGGAAGCCTCCTGTGCAGAGACATAAGGAGACCATTACTTGCAGCTTCTCTTACAGGGTTTGGGTCCTATTTAAATAATGAGAAAACAGCTGTCTGTCTCCAGCAGAATACTATGAATGGCTGCCTGATGTGGTTTTGCGTGGGATAGACCTAATTTTCCTTCAGTAACTGGTAGAGTGCTGTGTTTAGGATATAATATGAGAATAATGTTGATAACACATTGATGTTTCTAGTTGTTGCCAAGCAGTGCTTATACTACACCAAGGACTTTTCAGCTTCTCATGCCCTGCCCATGAGAGCACTGGAGAGGCACAAGAAAGTGAGAGGAGACATACCTAGGACAGCTGACCCAGACTGTCCAAAAGGATATTCCAGACCATGGAACATCACGCTTAATATATAAACTGGAGGTAAAGTGGGCCAGGGGCTACTGCATGGGGACTGGCTGAGCACCAGTTGACATTTATTAGTAGTCTCTGTGGTTAAAGCATGCAATGCTCAAAAATTGTAACTTTCCGTGCAGCTTTTATACCACTTCAGGGGCTGGGCTCTCCACTGCCCTCTCCATGTGAAGGTAAGGTACTGGCAGTCATGGAAGCAGTGCTGAATTTGGCACGTTGGGCACTGTGTGCAACACATTCTGGAGTGATCAGCACTACAAAGATAAGAAATAGCCTTGGGCTATTACCAGCATTGATGCAACCTGTCAAAAAGAAGTACCTCACAAAGCAATGCAGTGCTGGACAAGTACACAGTGACAGGTTGGACACCCTCACTCAAGTGCTGTAGCATCTCCTACCTGCCTTTCCCAGAGATCCCCTCTTCTCCAGGACATATCCTGCCCACCCTGGCTGTCTCCTTGCCCAGCTGCACATCAGCGTGTGTGTCCTGACAGATCCAGCAGCACTCTTGCTGTTGAGCAAACCAGATGTACTGCCTGCACGGCTGGTGTGTGCTGGGGCCACAGCGCACCCTGGGAGCGCCACAGCCTCTGTGCTGATCCCCCACGCTGGGCAGAGCAAGCTGCAAGGTCTCTGCTCTGGCTGCTTTGGGCTTACAAGGAAGTCTGCGATGGATGGATGCTGGGGCATGATAGATGCATGTGGGAAGAATGCATCCAGGAAAGAACGCATCCAGGGATGACCTCGTGCTGCAGCCACCTGGTCAAGTAGCTTTGCTAAGATGGGGCTGGGTGCTGGGCTGTGCTGCAAAGCTCACAGCAGTGCACTGGCAGGCAGTGCTCTACAAAATATCACAGCCTACAACAGTTCAGCACAATCAAGTAATTAGCAGCTCATAAAGGACTTTGTAAACCCATAAAACTGTTGGACTAATCATGCAGACATTTGTGGCCTAAAGGAACCAAGTGATGGTAAATGAGGTAAGGTATTACGCTCCAGTCTGTTGTTACCCTAGTTTGTAAACTTGCAGGCATCAAGCCTGGTACTGGTGAAAATGGAGTTGCCTGTATTTGAGAGGCTGGACTTTAATTTTCAGCAGAGGTACAAAACCCATTAATGCAGCAAAACCAATCTGCAATTAGGAACATTTTTCTGAACATCTAGATTTACTCACAGCAGTAGAAAATTAAGTGCCCATCGCTGTGATTTTGGCACTCAGCGCTGGATCAGTGCCTGATGCTAAGGAGCAAAGATATTTCACAGCACCACAGTTCCACCTTCTACATCAGGTTAGTGAAATTACCCCAGATTGGATAAGGTGCCTTTGCAAAGGAGGAAGCTGAGAGCACTGCAAGAGCCCCTGCTTGCAAAGTTGTAGAATGTGTGTGAACTGAAGATCATGCCTATTCCATATATAATCTTAACATGTGAATAATAGAATAAAGAAAATATTAGTCCTCAGGTTATGGTTTTCTTGATAAATTAAGCTTGCTTAAACTGCCCATTTCCTGGGTAGTGTCTAATGATGAATATTCACATGCCAGAGATTCAGTTGCCACTAATATAATTGTTTTGTATCACTGGAGTTTCATTTCACAGCAGACATATCTACCTTGATGTCACAGGGACCTGATTGTGTGGACACAGGAGAGTGGCTTCAAGAGCTGAATTTGTTGTCAATACATTTGTTGTCAATACATTTGTTGTCATTAGCTGTCATACATGGAGATGTACTTTCTTTTTTCTGCTGTGACGAAAACTACAAACCCCCAGATCTTGCCCTGAGCATGTGAGTGATGCTGGGTGGGAGGTGCTCAGCACACAAGCCCAGCCCACTGCCTCACCTGCTTTTTTCTCTTCCCTGATAACTGGGATGTCTCTGCATGAGCCATCCTTTGCAGCCATCGCCCTGGATTGCATTAAGAGGATCACCTCTAGATGACTGTTCTTAGTCTGCTCGTAGGCTGCCCCTTGTGTTAGGTATCTTCTTGTGTTTTTTGTCTCGATGTCTGGAGAAACTCCTTGCAGATGGGATTCTGATGACCTGCTAAGAAAGGTCCTATTAACCCCTGCCATTCTTCTGCTGTTTCTCCTGGACTATCCCATCCATTCTTCATTCAGACTTAGCATTTCTGTCAAATGGGAATAAATTGCAATTATGGCATCTCTGCAAAGATGTCTGGAGATATTTAAGAACTGACCAAACCAACATCTGGCAGAAGTGATTTAGGGAGCACAGAATCCAGCCATCAGAGCAAAGGGTCAGCTACATGATCCTTGACATCTCTTTCAGCCCTAGCTCTATGGTCCATGTTTATATTACTGTATCCAGATTTCTTCCTGATAGCACAAAAATCCCTAAAAACCTGAGCTGAGTTTAACCAAACCTTCAAACTAGAATGTAACCAATTAATTTTGTCAATAGTGTAATTAATTCTAACAGAATGTCCTGATATTTTTATGCCTAGGATGATTTTCTGAATACTTAAAATTAGCAATTTTAAGTATAGATATGGCATATGGGGCTCCACAATAACAGTAAATAAATACAGGCCCACATTTGCATCTAGAGTCCCCTTTATGTGCTAATCGTGTTCATTCCACACCTGCACCCCTAAGGGCATGAAGGCAGTTCCCATTTGTTCCATTTTTTTTTTTTAACATTTAACAGCAACCAAAGCTAATGCAGCTAAATATTACAGTGGGATCTGAAGCCATAATTGAGGTTTTGTGTTATTAGACCCTTTGGTGAGGAATCCTCTGACAGATTGGTCTCAACAAACCTAGCAAGAGTCTCCTCTCTGAAGAAATCTGTGTGAAAAGCTTAAGTTAGTGGTACTTTTGGCCTGAATGCAGCAGTCAGGTCCACACAACCAGCTTCACACTGCGATGTGGTAGATGAGTAGATTCCATGCAAATCCAAGCACAGCTTGCCCACACTGATAACCTTGGCCGAATTCACACCTTTGCTCACCACTTCACTAAACAGCCTGTACACTGCAGAGGAAACCCAAGTAATCTGTCTTAACTTAGCACTATGAGTTCCTTTATTGCATGGGAAGAGAAAGGGGCCCAAGGAAATGCAAGGAGAGGTGTTACGTCTTGAGGCCATTCAGTCTTCTTCCTCCTTGGGCCAAAAATTACTGGCCTGTAATGCCAATTGCTTCCAAGATCTGTTCCCCAGTGGGTATTTTAAGGCTTAATCTTTTATAGCAAAAGGTGTTTTTTAATGCAGAAGGTCCAGGAAGTTTCCTGAAGTTACTCTGGGAATTAATCCAAAGAACAGGACAAGTCCTGGCAAGAGGCCAGCCCTCCCTTTGAGCCACCTGGTTTGGGGCTGCTCTCAGGCAAGCACTCTTAGCAAAGGTTTTCTCCTCAAATGGTGCTTTGCCTGCATGTAGCTATTTCAGGCTATGGTCAAAGCTAAATTGGAAAGTTATGCTCTGAGAAACTTGGTTCCACTCTAATTATATATTTAGTTACACCATTATTGGAATATTAGAAATATGTTTAAAAGTGGAACAACAGCCTGCACTTTATGTGCAGTTTGGTAGCTCCTACCTCGGCCAGTGTTCACCTCAGTGAGCACATGAAATACTTCTGAAGCCCAGAGGAAGCTTCTCCCAGACAAACCCTGCAAGAAGTGAAATCCTTTACCCTAAATTCTTGCTGAAGAAGTGCAGCAACTTGGCTGCCAGTGGGCATAAGGATTTGGGTCACTGCAACACAGGTGACTGAGCAATCCGTTTATGGTGACCTTTCCTGTGAATATGCCAGAAGGTTTGAAAATGGGTAGAAAAATATCCCTGTGAACTGGAGGATGGCTTCATGAGTTTCTCTGTGTATAACAGTAAACCTGCCTGAGCTTTTGCACAGTTTTTATCCTGATGGCTGCAGCTGGATGGAAATAGAAAACAAAAGAAGATTCAGTCTTTTTGTCTTGAAAGTGGATTTTTTTAGTAACTCTATTTCAGCTACCACGATGGTGTGGTTACTGGTTTTCTGTAAAATAGATGTAAACTGTCAGTTACAGGCTAATGGGAAGCAGATGTTGTCCAGAAAAAAAATGCAGGTGCACACAGGGTGCAACACTGGGCTTCCTGCTGCTGTGCCAGGGCTGCCACATCTGCATGGAGCAGGGCATCCTCAGTTGCACAGCAGGAAGGAAAAGGGTTCTATGTTACCTTATCTTTTACTGAGTTGGGAATTTTTGAGACCAGGCACTTGCACACCTCGATCAAAGATGTTTTACTTCATGTACATGAGAGCATTTTCAGAGCAGACAGCAGGGTCACAGCTGGGAGCATCACACACTGGCTCAGATTCTGAACTTGTAACTGCAAGTCTCCAGGGCCCTCCATTCCCTCCATCAACCTCCACAGCTGAGTGGGGTTCAGCTGGGAAACCAAAAGGCTCTACTTGGATTAAATAAAACTGTGACTTTGTGTGCAACAAACATTTTTGTTAAAAACAAAAATTAACAGGTTTTAGCACATTCTTTGGCTACAGGTCCCCGATGGATGGAAGTTACTGTGACCAGTGTAAGTAAATGTGGGGTTTTTTTCTCTCTAGGAAACTACAGTCAGACTCCTTGCAGTGCACCAGGTGTAACTGTCTCCTCGTGAGCACAGGGTAGAGGCTACACCAAACACTCGAAACCTTTGTTTCCCGGTGAAGCCAGATCAGTATTTAATGGGGCAAGCATTTTTTATTAGCAAAATATAATATGTTTCTTTTTATGCACCTACCCATTTGCTGATGGTAGACTAAAAATGCCTCGGTGTATTTAGGTGTATTGTCCCTTACTGAGACATCCTGCCCAGTGTGTGCTGCTGGCGTGTGCTCTGTACTGATAGTGCATGCTGTTTTGCAGGACCCTCTGACAGCTGGCACACAGGAGCCCCGAAAAAGGTGGGAGGTTTTCTTTATTCCCTGGTGCAGAATAAAACCATAGCAATGTATCTCTATTTCTTTTCTTACTTTTGTAATAAGTAACACGACGTCTGCGCAGCAGAACCTTGCTTTATTTCTGTAACTCAATGTGGTCTCCATAGACTGGCACTGAAATTGTTTAGCCACTGTAATCTGGCATCATAATGGCATCACCAGGAGGTCCTTCTGTGCATATGCAAGGTCCATTACCCAAACACCCACCTCCTTCTGCTATGGCGGTTCTACCTAATAATGACTTTTTAATGAGTTTTTCCAGAGCTAAGGGTTTTTCTTTTAAATCCAACATTTTAATGATGTTTTTTATGGCATAATCAGACGGTCTCCTCTGACTGTTCGACTGTTTGTAGTGTTACAGTGCCTAATTGTGAATCTCAGTAGCAGAGAATAAGTGCTTTACCTCTTTAGGTACCTGGCTCTAGTACTTAGAAACCCCACGAAAGACAAAGGCAGGGCTGTGCAAGGGAGAGCTCGAAAAATAAGGCAATACCCTGCCCAGTGCAGAGGGCTTCACCTCTGTAGCAGACAGAGCCCCAGCAGATGAGGGCAGGCAGGCAACAAAATCTCTGCACAGTCATCCAGCCTGTGGCTCTGAGTGCAGCATCAAGGCCAGGGTGCCTGGGCAGACATCTCCATTACACAGGAGGATTTTGAGCGGATGAACTGCCAGACTGTCCTAAGCTGTCACCAGCTGCCACTATCTTGTTTTATAACTTACTTAATTTTCTTTTTTTTCCCCTCAAAATTGCTTCCCCTCCCTCTTAGAGTGAGGATTAGCAAGTTGTCCACTTTCCCATTTATGAATGTGATTTTAATCACAATCCTTTTCATATGAATGACAAATGCTTCTGCAGAGAGGGAGAACTGGTTTTAAATCTTTCTTTTGCTCACCATTCTGTGCAAAATGAATCTTTGCCAGTTTTTCTTCAACTCATCTGTCCCACCACCTCTACCCAAACCCCTCTACTCAGAGGGAGACCTCAGGTCCCATTTTTGGTACTGTTTTCAGACATTGCAGGCTATTGGTGCCTTGCTGTGCTGGCCCTGATTTGCAGAGGAACTCTCTGAAAGGCTGAGCAGCCAGGCTGAAGCTCTGGCGGTTGGTGGGACAGACAAATGCTTAGAAACAACATCTTCCCATGGGCCCCTGGGAGGGTAAAGGGGCTCTCTCAGCCCTATCCTGGCCACCGGGCCTGGGGCAGCCCTGTCTGTGCTGCTGGATGCAGAGCACCTGCTGGCAGCACTCCTGTTCACCTCCTCCTCTCAGGCCCATCGAGAGGTCCTCAGGTGAACGTGCAGCAAACCTGTCAGTTCCAGCCCCTGGCTTTTATTTATGTATCAGTAGCATCGCCTTTCTGGGTTTAATTTTTCATCTTTCCTAAATCTGATTTGTTTCTCTAACATGAGGCTTTGTGGCTGGCTCAGCACAGAAAACATTCAGGGTTTTGCTGTGAATTTACTGGTCCAGTTATTTTATCTGCTGTTGAATCTGCATCTGCTGCTTCCTTTGCTCAGCAGCCCACCCCTCAGCTGCTCTCTGCCCGGGTTAAACAGGAGCTCTGCCACCTCCAGCCCTGTGCAACAGCATTGGAAAACCTCTCTGAGCAGAGATTAACATTAATATGAGAATAGTGATGCTTCTGACAGGCTCAAGACAAGAGCTCTGACAGGCTCTTTGTACAGCCACGGCACTCTGGCCTGGGGCACGTACCACACAACCTTTACAGGTCTCAGAGACTTTCTCCCCCAGAGAGCCATGCAGAGGATGTGCAGCACAGCACACACTCGTACATCCCTACTCCCTGGATGAGGCTGTTGCAGGCTCAGCACTGGGTATTTGCAGCATAGGGTGGCTTTGTGGTACTGCCTTTGCAGTGGCTGCTCCCTCTCAATGGGGTGGCTCCTCTTTGCACCCAGGGATGGCTGTGCCCCTTCCTTTCTGGTCTTTATTTTTTCTCAAGACACAGTGCTCTGGTCATGCTCCCAAAAGGGACTGAATCTGTGTCTCTGCACCAGCTTCCCCCAGGCACGGTGGGCACTGGGCTGTGGGAGGGACAGGGATGTCTGCGGGGGACACTGGAAGGCTGAGCTGGGGAAGGCATCCAGACAGTGCCTTTTTTGTCCATGGGCTGTGTCACTGGGCATAAGCACCCAAATTTTTTTTTCACAGAGGAAAAAAGCTTCAGTGGGGTAAAAGCAGGAGAGCTTTCTGGTAGCAGGCAAGGTGCTGTGAGATTCAGCTGAGAAGATCAGGGTTTGGGGTTAAGGTGCCACATTCCCCTTCAGGCACCAGGATCTCTGTTAGTATCTGTCCCAAAATCTCAGCATGGGTTTGGCCTTTCACATTTGTGGCTTCTTCAAAACTGAAGTGCAGCTTTCCCTGATGTTTCAGTGCTAGTCTTATTTTCTTTACTATGGCCAAATTGAACCACTCTTTATAAACTAAATTCCCATTCTTGATAAATACACAAAGATAAGAGATTTTCTTTGGCCATTGTGTCTGAAAACTCTCATAGTTTAGCTCAGTAAAAAGAGGATTGCTTGGGCTAGAACCGCCCAAAACGTGCTTTTCCAGATCTATTGAAGAGAATATTTCTAATAAAGCCTTTCTTTTGTCTTGACATCTGCTCAGCTCCCAGCTTTAATCATAAGTGAGAACAGGAGTTCTCATGAGAGAAGAGTTTTTTAAAAAAAGCAGACCTTCATTTTTAAACGATCTTCAGACGTGTTTTGACAATGAGGAGCCAGCTGGTCCCCTTGGCAGGAAGGACAGTTTTAGTGCAGTGAGGCCATCATGGTGGCTTTTCAGTCTGAGTCGAGTCAACTGTGTGTCATCTGGGGGTGGTCCTTGCTGCAGGAGCAGGATCACAGGCTATACACAGCTGTTAATCCCTGTCTTTTCACTTTCCTCTGCTCCTGCTCCTTGTCTCTTTTCTCCTTCCAGCTGTGTACAAAATGGTATTTTCTGTGCCCTGACCCCCTGTCCAAAAACCCTTTTCTCCCATTTGCCCCCCTGTCCTCCAGTCACTGGCTGCCAGTGCCTTCACCCACTTGTTTCCTCCCCACAACACTCCCCATACCCCACTGCCCCTCCTGGCTCCCCCTGCAGCCCCTGTGCTCCCTGGGGAATGTGGCTGAGTATGCCATGATTTTGAGGAGAATAATTTCAGGACAGGAATGTATGTGAATGGATCTGCACTGGAATAATCTGCAGCAATGACAGCACCTTTTGTTTCTCCCATGTGCACATTAACTTTATCAGCCATTAGACCTTGAAATTGCATTTTATGCTTAAATATACTGTTGGGAAATGAATTCAGCTGAGTAAACTGCAGCTCTCTTCTAATGTATATAGGCTTGGGCCAGCTGGTATTTAAATTTCTTTTTAGCGTACACATTCTTATGGGCCACAAAGTGTGTGTGTGTGGTTCAGAAAGAAAAAAAAAGAAGGACTCTGCTGCAAGGAGATCATTTGCAAATATTGAGTGAGTGTATATGAATTTTGCAGTGTAATTAGTATGATGAAGTCAGTGTTTACACAAGGAAGTTCGTTTGGCAAATGTGTGTTTGAGAGATGTGTCTGTAGGAATTGTATTGAAAGACCTGGGTTACGTCTGTCCTCTGAAATGAATCCTCTGCTCCATCCATCCTGATGAACAAACCTGAGGTGCAGAACTCCTTACAGTACAAAGTAATTATTTTTTTAAATATTAGCTTCCTGGGTGCATATATTCAAACCCTATAACCTATGCCACAAGTGTGTAGTAAAATCCACCAAGACCGCGTTCTTTAAAGAAGATGAATCTGAAAGACTTGGTATAAATGTCACACATAAAAAGCACAAAAGAAATGAGGGAACGCAGTTTAAACAGCAGAAAGAGAGGACAGCATTTTTTGCCTGAAAGTGCAACTTTTTCCTTCTCACACATGTCCTCCTATTTAAAACACTGATGTAAATCAGCATTAGAGAATTAAAAATATGGTTGCATGTAGGCCTTCATGACCACACAGATAATAACTTAGGGTCCCACGCTGAGCAGATCTTAGATTCACACCCTCCTGCTGTGCCTGTTACATGAACTGAGGAGCTTTGATTCTAAATAATTTGATTAGTAAAAATCAGGGCAAATTTTAAGAAACTCATTAAAAGAATTTAAACAGATTTTTATATTAGGTTATATGTATGTAACTGAAGTCAAGTTTGTATCTGATTAAATATAACAGGTGTGAATATTAGGAAAAAAGTCATATATTCATATGTTGGTTTCTGGGCCAGGTCTGTGGGAAACCCTATAAGCATTTTTGGATATCAATGAAGTGTACAGCAGCAGTGAAGATCACACATTAATGCTGACTAAATGCTCATAAAAGCTCCTTAAATAGCGATAGAAACTACTGTGTTGAGTAGTACAAACAGAATATATGTGTGTATATTTATAAAGTCTCTGGAATGCTTCCTTCAATACTGTTTCTGGTCTCAAGAACAAACATAACTTAGAAAGGATTCAAGAAAGAATAACAAAATTAGAGATTTGGTGAGACTTACACTTTAAAAAGAGGATACAAAACCAGGGAATGGTTGTCTTGGGGAGAAAGACAATGTAGTGAGAACTTGATTGATTATGATGGGTACAGCACAGATCAATCAGTCCTCAACTGTATTTTTTAATTGAGAAACAGAATGATGCTTACATGAAAGGACAGTAAAATTGTAAGCAATAAAAATACTCTCACGGGAAGTTTGTGGTGGACGGTGCTGGAAGAGGTCATCTGAGCAGGCATCAAGGCAGGATTTGAACAAATGTGCATCACATGGAAAGAACAGGTGATGTGTTCTCAGCCAGCACCATGGGGACACTCACTCTCCCAAAAATGGATGCAGAAATGAGCAAAGAGGAGTAAAAACCAATCCTGGAATGGCCTTTGAGGCCTGTCATGTCCATGGCATCATAGATTGAAAAAAAGTGTAAATACATTCCAGGATGGGAGGCCAGAGGAAATATTGTGGACATAGAACCAGATTTGCTGAAAGTGAATTCCTCCACTCCATATCCACATCCACACAGGACTTACCTGTGTGATGCCTATCATTTGATACCATTGGAGTCAACAGCAATTCTAGCTATATCATATACACAACAGTTTAAGACTACTGAAAATGCATGAGGTGCACACCGATTATTACGTCGATGTGCATTCAGTCTGCTTGTAATATGCCCTCCTTTCATATCACGTAAAGTCTCTGCTCACCTGCAGTTGCTGTGTCTCAGTTTACACTGCCACTAACTTAACAGAATATTTGTGACATAATTACTCTAATTAATGACCGTAACAGACAGTCAAAACTTTTTCACAAAGTTATTTTTAGAATATTGGTTTTGGGTAGTTGTATTGTTGTTATTGAGACAAATTTCTTAATTATCGTGCTAATTTAAACAAGGCTCTGCTTGTCTCTGGGAATAAGATTCTTAATATATAATTAACTAAAACAACACTTTATTTAGTGGTGGTTTTCAGACCCGTATTTTATTTTTAAACATGCCTTCAGCAGGATGGTGCTATCTTTTCACTTTTCCCTGGCAGTGTCAGCTCCACTCAGTCCCTGTCTCCAGCTGCTACCAGTGCCCTGCTTGTTACTGCTTGATCTGAGGGCACAATTAAACCTCCTGTCCACCTGCGGCCTTAGGTTTGTCCCCACCGAGACACTGGAAATACCATGGCTGCAGCTCTTTCTGGAGAAACTCGAAGCTATGCTTCCTCCTATTTTACCCTGGTTCCTGCTTCTGCCCTTGACTTGTTCCAGCACCTGGTCCAGGGTGAGCTTCTCGTCTTCTCTACCTGTAATGTCTGACCACGCTCTTGACCTGTCCTCTGCTGTGGTGTGCTCGCTGTTTCTCTTGTCCAATGCCCAGCCTGGACTTCCGGCCAATACCTGGATCTGGTGCAGCTTTTGCGGTGATTTTGGTTGTGCCACTGCAGCACAGCGTCCCAGAGCTCAGGCATGAGCCCAGCCTTGCTATAAGGACTGAGACAACCTGGCAGAAAACTAAACACCCACAGCAGGCTGGGGATCTCAGCCTAGTATGTGTTTTCCCAGCAGTGTCTGGGATCCCTCCCAGCTCGCAGCTGGATATGATGTTGCAGAGGATTTTTGCAGTGGAGCCTTGGGGGTATTTCCAGACCTTGCTCTCTCCATCCCCGGGTGCCTGTCTTCAATGAGGACTTCTCCAGTCTCCAGGGAGACAGTGCCTGCTCCTACTTTCATCTCTCAACTGTCCTCCAAAGATGAACACTGGATTAACTAATGGCACGTTGGGCTAGCTGCTGAGGCGTGGCAGCCTCACTAGAGAGGGGTCATTTATACCCACCCAGAAGATGCACTGCCATTTGCAGCAGTTTTAACATGCCGGTATCACTCTGTCACTGGGGAACAAGAAGAAAGTACCCGTGGTTACAGCTACGCCTGTGGAAGGTACCAGTATTGCATCTGCTGTTCCATCTTTAGGCTGATTAATTCTGTACAAAAAAGCTTGTGGAAAGCAAAGATTCACATCAGATCTATGCACAAAAATCAAGATATTTAGCAATCTCTCTATCCTCAACTAATCCTTAGATTATACGAGGTCTAGGAGCCCTTTGACAGCTGTAATGGTGTTCTCTGAAGGTAAGGAAGACAATTATGTGGGCTGAATGGCTTGTTCCATCAAGTCTCTTTGTCAGGAGGCAATTAGTTAAGCTATTTAGATGTCTAGCTCTTAGATATCTTATTCCTATTGGGATTGATGCAAACTGAGTGCCTAAGTAGCTTATTATGTCAACTGTTTTCAACAGGTTTGGGGAAAAGTAATAAAAAATATATACCTCCCCCCATTTTTTTTTTCTGAAACCTACCCAAATCCATACTTGTTAATGAAAACATTTAATTTTCAAGTGATAAAACCCAGAAAAATTTCCAAAAGAGAAAATTATCTGCAAAAATGTGTTTGTGTGAGAAACTCTTTTTTTCTAAGATAGTTCTAATGCCCTTTTCCCCCTGAAAGTATGATCCTTTCTGTGCTAATTTCTGAAATAAAATAAATCCTAATTTGAGAATCCAATGCATGGTGATTTGACAAAGGGAGAAGGGATATGCTAATGCAAAATAAATAGGTGTAATTAAATTTATGCAAGTCTTTGCAGTGCTAAGGAAAGAAAGGAGAAAGTTCTTATACTGGAACAATGCTGGAATGAGTTTTGTAAAATCTTGGCTCTCTAGTTTTTATCCCTTTGGAGCAAGAAAGCTCGAAAGAAAGTCCAGAATTTGAAAAAGTGAAACAAACCCCCAAGGATACAAGCAGGCAATCTGATAAATCCAAGGGGATTGCTTCTGCAGGGCCTTCCTGTGCCTCCTACAAACACTGTTCGTGGTGACGTCCTCTCCGTGCATGCTGCACTTTCTCTAGCATCACCTGCTCACGTTTCTAAATTGTCCCTGGTCTCTCCGTGTTACGTCTTCCGTGGAACTCAAACTCTGCACCAAGCAGGGCAGGAGACTCAGGGATGCCCTCCGGTCTCAAGGCAAGCACTCAGCACTGGATGCACCTCAGGCACTCCAGGTATCTCCCTGGCCCTGGACAGCAGCTCCAGCGAGTCCCTTGCCTCTCACGCTCCAGCTGCTTGTCTGGAAATCATACCTAAGAGGAAAGGAGACTGAGAAGGACAGAGAATTGGGCTGAGGTCCAGGATACCCATTTGTGGAGATGTTGCCACATTAACCTCCCTCCAAAGCCAGGAGTTTGCTTCCTTTTGCTTTACCCAAAATAATTCATGAGGCTCTTAAAATGTATCCTGCATGTACTAAACAGGGAAACCCATAGAGCACACCTGAAAGATGGCATGGGAAAATAGGATATCTGAAGAGGTGCTAACAGTTTTATTGGGTCTTAATGACAGAATGGGAAAATTTTAAAGCTGCTGGAAGACAAAGATTTCTTTTTCCCCAAGTGTAACAACATGCTCCTCCCAGGCACAGCATGGAGGTCTGGAGCCCTTGGCTGGTCTGCACACAAAAATGATGCTGAAAACCCTCCAGTGGGGCCCTGCAGAAGAAGCTCAGGCAGCAGTTTGGTGTGCTCCTACTGTCCCATGTGCAGCAGCCGGTGTGAGACCACCCATGCCCACTCGGCTGGGCACAGCCTCAGTACAAGTGAAGCACCCCAGCAGAGGTACTGCAGGCTCCTCCTAATTGCCTGCAGACCACCTGCTTTCTGGGAATTCTTGTTTTACAAGTTTTGAAAAAAACAAACCCTCCACCAAACCAGCTCTCTGGAGAGTCTGGCGTGCTGTCAATCCTGAAATGTCTGCAGGCTTTTAGTCCTGTGTGAGAGTGTGTGTGTGTAGATGATTATTCTGTGTTTCAAGTTCACAAGCAAGCACATGCCTCTCTCTTGACTTGTAAGTTAGTCACATCAGTTCTCCCATGTAGAAGCACGAGTACTCAGAGTCAACAGCTCTATCTGCAAAAAACCAGGTTTTATAGTATTACACATGACATACAGGCACATGTAGGCATACACGCACACACAGTGGACAATCTGTCGCATTTCATCATTCATAACTAAACCATATTTTCCTAGAGAGACGTCTGACCTGCACATGACATAATCCTCAACGCGTCCTTGGTACAGCAAGCCCAACAGATATCGTTATCTTGAGGCTCAATAATGAAAGGCTTGAAGTAGAACAAAAATGCCGCTGCCTTAGCAGGAGAAACATGCTCTATCATATAGCATCTGCCTGCTTATACCATGGCCCTTGGTCAGGCACAGACACAGCTGTGACTGATTCTGCACCTTGTGCGTTAACAAATCGAACACCAACCTTCCAGCTGCTAAGGAGAATGAAATATTACACTGTGAAGGAAACTCAGAGGCTTCTGAGAGCAGGACATGTGAAGGCAAATAGTTCCAAGGACAGTACAAAGAATTTCTTATTCCCCTTCTGGTTACAGTAGCCCCAGTAAACTTGCTTGTTAAAAAGGTTATTTCTGCTAATATGTAGTTAATGGTCCTCTGCTTGGCATGCTCTTGCACTGTCTTGTGATTTATGAACCATTTCCATTTTAGGCAATGAAATTTTGACGTGTGACGTGGGATGTATGGAGCTGCTCTCAAATGCCCTTGGGACTAATTTTAAGCAAATCAATCTGGAGTCTGGCTGTTGCCAAAAGCTTCAAATGGGTGCATCCTTTCCTTGGCAATTCCTTTTATGCTATGTGATCTCTTTATGGGCATTAGCTGCTTGGGATGCATCAACTTCTGTTTATTATTTTCAGTACCAACTGATATTTTCAAATATGCTAAGAACAAGATCGTTAGTCCTGAAGTAGTGGTATGAGCGACTGACATGCAAATCAGCCCTTAGCATGGTTCATCTGCCTCTCTGAAGATGTCTCTAGCATCGGGAAGCCCCCAGGGGACACACAGCTACTGCATCTGCCTCCCCATCCTGGGGGCTGGCATTTTGGCATTCACTCCAAGGTGGCAGCCCTCAGCACTGCTGGAACAGTCCCCCGGTGTTGGAAAGGTAATTTATGGCAACCATCAAATTTCCTCATTTGCAGGTAAGACATGGCCAGCACTGCTCTGCAGCAGCAGGGAGTGGCACAGAGGCAGCCACGTACCACCTCACCTCCTGTCGCTCACCATCTGTGCCCCTGGGGTCTGTCGTGCTGCCCACAGGATCAGGAGAGGGTGTAAAACAGTGTAAAACTTCAGAAATAGCCGAATATGCTCTGACAAATGAGAGAATGGTACAGCTTTACCCCACCCACCAAGCCACTTCCATCCTTCAGAAAGGCAGCTCATTTCACTACTGCCTTTTGAAGCCTGGTGGGCTTCTCGAGCATGACTGGTGACCCTGGCTGCACTGATCATGAGGGATTTACACAGCTGACCTGATTTTCCAAATTAGTGAAAATTAACATCAGTATCCACAGCAGTGGGAGCTTATGGATGTGAGATCACTTGTTTACCCACAGAGATACAGAAATCACCTTCTGCCTTTGACAAGAAGTTTCTCTGAGCACCTGGAACTTATTTAGTACCCGATAAATGATCAGCAAACTGGTTGTTAAATTCAGTTAGTGCCAGCAGAGAGCTGTCCCTCAAACATGTTGTTTGGCTCTCTCAATGTACAATCCAGATTTGGGGCCATGTGTGTCACTTCATTGTGTGAAATAGTCTGAGCTGTCGATGAACTTGATAAATTTAAGATTTTCTCATTGCATTTCTTAAAGCAAATATTTCACGGTTGGTGATGTTATTACAGAATATTCCACCAGTTCCACTTTTCAGTAGAGACCACATCAAAAACAAGGAACTCAAAGAGAGAAATCATATTGTCCTGGGCTCCTGGTGCTTGAAGACTTTCAGAAGTCATGCAGAAGGAAAATGCCTTAGAGAGTGTGCAGATAAAGATTTTGCATGGGAATACCAGCATAGAACAGATGATGGGAGAAAATTTCTTTCTGATGCTAAGGCTCCTTGTTCACAGGGTTTTCTTGAGATAATTAGAGGCTTGTTTTTGTTTTAACTTCAAAGAACTTTACAAGCTGAGGCAGGGGCTCAGGAGACCTGGAAACTTTCATATACATTCATTTCATGATCTATAATCATACGTGTCTGCTTCATATGAGAAGCTAGCAATTCTGTGAGTAAAACAAAATGAGTTTTGAACAACTCAGCTCTTCAATAGTCACTGGGTGTGACACTTTGTAAAGTATTTCAAACCATAACTCAAAGAGATGTGCAGGCAGTTCTCCATTTTAGTGAGTTTTCCTAATTTTGATGCTATTTGAAACCTAGTCTCTGCCCCAGCACCCTCTGAGAAAGGGCAGAGGAAGAGAGCCTGGTGAAGCTGCAGCACTGCTGGACATTAGCTGTGGTGGGACTCTCTGGACCCCGTGTATCAGAGGAAAGATGCTCTCAGAGGGACTTTTGTAAACAAGAAGCCTGCAAGAGGATTTGTCTTACCACGGCAGCATTTGCATAGCCTCTGTCATGGAGAGCTTGGGCTGTGGTTTAAAAAACTCTTCCATGCTCATTTGCTTGTTATTTGGGGTCTGTTGCTGAGGGAACTCAGCAAAGAAAATGAGGTGATAAATTAAGCTTCATTAATAACAGATGATCCCCGTTATCGGTAGAAAATAATAAGACCAAGTTGTTTAGCTGATGCAGTAGGTACTGTTTAAATCACTCCTATAAGCAGTAAGGTTTAAAAAAGTGCAAGTAATGCAAGTTATTCTACATTTTAATAGTGTATCTTTTTGTACAATTGGAAACTGGAAGGCAAAGAGCACAATAGAAACCCAATTTCTGCAGAGTGAGCAGTAATGAAACAAAAACAATTTCTTCTGTGCTCACGATATAATAATTACCAAAATGAGATTTCCCAGTCTATCAGAAATAGTAAGAAATGAAGAAGCGGGGGAGGGAAATTATCTAACTTTGAAAGAAAAGGAAACAAATGGAGAAATAGCCTCCTGCTGTGGTAGAACCTGGTTTTGCATTGAGAAAGAAGCAAATTTCCTTTCGACTTTTACAGGAGCCAAACCTTAGTTCTTGTCAGAGCTGCCTGCGCTGAGCCCATGACAATGCGTCTTCTTAACCACATAGCTTTAGCTCATGCTTGGATCAATATCCTGGTTGAGAGCAGCCAGATTTGGGATTTCTTTTAACAGAGAGAGAGAGAGAGAGAGCATGTGTAGCCTAACCCATGTCCTATCATTACATGAGAAGGCTCTAAATTCCAACAAAGCAGTAAAACCTTCACCTTGGACCTTCACAGAGCCCCAGACCTCAGCCACCATCCCTCCTGTGTTAAGAGTATAAATGGCAGCCTGGACAATCTAGACTTACAAACCACGTTAGATTTATGTTTAACAGGCAGTAAATTCATAATTATATCATGAGCACATGGTGCTAGGGAAAGCTGAGAAAGCTGCAGCTCAGTCTGAGAGAACCAGTCTGTACGACAAGGCTGATGTGTGTCAATGACTCACCTGTTGGTGCTGGGAAAATGGACCCTCTGAACAAGGACTGACAGAGAAGTTGTAGATTCTTCCCCCATATATTATTTATGAAGATGGATACACAGAAAATGCTGCAACATTGGAAAGCAAGGGTAAGATAATAAGTGAGAAGAGAATAGTTGAAATTGCAGTGTCTGGAGGGGAAAGGAGTTGGGAAGAATAAAGAAGGGGAAAATAAAGGCCAAAATTGGTGCAGTAAAGTTGTCATAGTGAAGGGGTTTCAGGTTTCTGAAATATTAATAGTGGCCATCTTCATAATAGATTTTATGTTTATCAAATTGATGAATAAAAGAAGTGACCAACAAGCACATCAACAAGCATTAATAAAGTAAATGGTTAAAGAGAACATTTACAAATATATTTTTCCGTATATTTACTTGAATAACTAGAGATATAGCAGCCAAACTTAGTGACAAGGCACAGAGACAGCATGATGTGATGATGTTGTCTCTCTGTAATTAGATAAACACAACTATCCTTAGCCTAGCTTGGTTTCCTGACAACTGCATTGTTTTTTTCACTACATGATGTGACACCTGGCTGTTACCAAAGTATCTTTTTCCTCTGGAAGGACTATACTGATGAGATACAATTCTTTTGCCTCTTTACAATCAACAGGTTTGAATTTTTACAGGGTGTGTTTTCTAAATCCCTGATTTTACAAATTGAGTTAGACTAATGTAACCAAATAATAATCCAATAGCTATGAATACAGAAACGTCGTGTATTTCTTACCACTTCTTAACTAATACCTTTTTTTCATTGCTTATGGCTAATTGTTGTTGTGCCAAAAGCAGTAGACAGGAAAATTGGTATTTCTTCCAAACATATCATTACAGTCAGTAAAGTAATGAGAAATACATCAGATATTTTTAGGTCATAATTTTTTTGTCAGGGAAAATAGCAACCTTTTTGAATAAACTGAAAATCGTTATTGCTTCCACTGGGATTCACACTGAATGCACTAATTATGGTGAATTCATTTGGTAGTGACAAAGTTACAACAAAGTAATTTCCTCCATGATCTATTGCAGGGGGCCAAGTTGTCCCTGGGCCAGAAACTTGTCTTTTGTCTCTGCCAAGCAGCCTGTCCCCTGATGGGGTGCCAGAGGGAGAACAAACTGGGTGGAGAGGGTGCAAATCCCGTCTCCCAGCAGTCCTCTGGGATTGCCCCCCTAACTCCTGCACCCGTGGGCCCCATGTAGGAGAAGAATGAACACCCTGGGGCTTGGGGGAGAGGCTGGGAGCAGCCCTTGCCCTGCTGCAGGGCTTTGGGGCATCTTTGGGAGCAGTACTGCACACACGGGGTGCTCAGGGGTTCCCTTTGCAAAGTAACTTGGTGTATAGATACATCCTCAGGAAATTAATGCGCATTAACTAGAGGTAAGTGTGTAAAATACCTCATTAAACCACAGCAGGCTGCTGTTCACAGATGTTCACCGCACTTCCAATGAACCAAAATACAGCTATCCTGCTTTCAGCCAGGAGAGTCTCAGTGCAGTCTGAGAAATGCGGATATCAAGCACAGTGTTTGATTCCCCCTTCCCATTCCTCAGTCACAATGTCAGCTTCGGGCTCTCCTTCCCTGACGTGTCCTGGTGACAAGCTGCCACCACTGTTTGTGGGGCTGAGCAATGAATCCTACCAGGGAACTGCTCTAGGTGGAAAACAAAGCCTTCCCTCTTTTCATGCAGGCTTGCTTTTACTGTGAATCCATTGTCTGGTATAATATTACGTGTGGCTCTAAAACCAGCTGGGCAGGCACAGCTGAGAAGGTGATGGGGAGCGAGAGTGGAAGCCTGAAGTCTGACGGAAACATTTGAGCCAGAATTAGCATGGGAATAAAACTGTGGCACGTTGAAATAAAACTGTGGCACATGGATTTCACTTGCCTGTTAGCATCTTCTCCCTCAGAGTGTCCTTGTGATCCCCTGTGCTGTGAAGATGCCAAAATGCTCAGGTACTGTCCTAGTACAGACACCGGATCAACTTAAGAAGTGAGAAATGTCCACAGAAGCAACAGCTTGGATGCCTTCTCATAACTACGGCTCACAGAACCATCAGAAAATACTTCCTTTTGTTTTTTAAATCTTGAAATTCAAGGGAAGGGGAGGGCAGGTCCCTTCCTAACACCACCTCCACTTTCCTTGGTTGTTAAGAGGATCATCTGCACAAACACAGCTGATTCACCAGGAATAGCGATAGCACTGCAATCACTTCCCTACTTGAGCCCCCCTCATCACTATTTTTTGATTTGTGCTGAAATCTGTTTTGTACAGTTTTCCATAAAGGCAGTTCTGCTACTCACAACACTCCCAAGTGACTACTGTGTGAAACATCCCGGGTGGAAGTCAGCAATGTTGCCAGTCAAAAGCAGCTGAATGGTCAAAACTAGGAATATTAAATTTTATATAAAATTTCCAAAGACAGTCATAGGAGAACCAACATTTTCTGTTATTCTCCATTAATGATTTTTTTTTTAGCTTTTTACTGATTATTTTTACATTCTGAACTAGAAACTGCTTGTCTGAACTAGACCAATAGGGAGGTGTGGTTTTTTGTCTGTTAGGTTTTTTTAAGTAGAAAGCATTATAAATCAATGTGGCTCATTATTTATTTAGAATAAATATCTTGGCATTGACTGCAAACAATCCTCAGATGTTTTTTAAATTCATATCACAACCTTGCGATTACTATTTATTTTATTACTTTCAAAGCTTAATGGGCTGAAGTGAGGTTAACAAGTATTGTTAAACTTTGTCCATTAACTAATGGGCAATTCTGGAACGAAAAAAAAAGCTGGAAGACAGGTTAAAAAATCCTGCAAGGTTTCTGCTAAAAAAAATAAAAGAAATAAAGAAAAAGAAGAAACAAAAAAGAACCAATTGAGCTGTAATAAAGAGGAAAATGTCTCCAGAGTCAACTTACCTAAAAATCAACGTGCCTACATCATTCTATAGATGCAAACCACTAGCTTGAATATCATCCTGTTCCTCAAATGTATCATGGATCAAAACTCAGTGTTATTTTCCTGAAGGCACTGAGTTTCTAAATGAGATGGTCATAACCAAAGTATTTATGCTTACTTACTTTTTTTAGATCAAAGATTCGCCTCACAGAGTGGTTCCCATTGCAGGGTAGAAGACTGATCAGAAAATGAAGATGGATTTCACCACAGTAGGCAGATTTAAACACAGCTACTGATTCAGCTTAATTTAGCAGAAAGGTAATTAATGTTTTAAATAATGAAAAGTATTGCAAATTGATTAATGGTCACTTCTATGAAGCCCTCTTTCTTTCATATCAGCTCAGTATTTGGAAGCTCAGGACTCAATTTTTCTTTCTCTTTCATCAGAGGTCCATATTAAAGGTTTCCTTTTGCGATCACCAGATGGTTGTGTTTTGCAAACTCATCTCCTCTGCTGCGTTAGCCGTGACACCTCCATGACCACTGGAGACTGGAGGAGCTTTCCTATCACCAGACCCAGCACAAAACCTCTACATTCTTCAGTCAGCACTGAGCCCTGGCAGCCTTGTTGACTTGTTTCTGTGGCCACACTGGGATGAATAGGGGATTCTGCAGATACAGTATCTGGATATGGCAGAACACTTCAAAAGGAGACTTTGCAACTTTTTGTTTTGGTTTGGTTTGGTTTTAAACCAAACCCTCTGTGTTTTTATATATATAGGTCAGAAAAGTAAGTGTCTGCATCAGCCAGCATTTAGATCCCAGAAGCATTGCTAAAGGATCAGCATCAGCCTATG
Organism: Cnemophilus loriae; assembly: GCA_013397755.1. Taxonomy (NCBI): domain Eukaryota; kingdom Metazoa; phylum Chordata; class Aves; order Passeriformes; family Corvidae; genus Cnemophilus; species Cnemophilus loriae. The sequence goes on along the minus strand of VZTF01004193.1, from coordinate 703,297 downwards.
AGAGCCATATATCAGCTCAGATACCTTTAAATATGTGAATAATCTCAAATGCAACATTACTTTGATGCACCAAATTCTGGCAGCTAATTGGGAAAAACCTCTGTGCAATGCTTGGAGGTGTTTCAAGACTTCCAGGAGCGAAACCTAAGGAGACTTAGACTCTTAAATGACATTGTGGCTTCTGAAGATGTCACAGTCATGCTGGGAAATAGCAATACAAAATTAGTGGAAAAGATAGCTCCACATCACTTTCTGTGGTGTACAAAGACTGCCCTCAGAGCCTCGTATCTGCACACCACGAATTCTTGCCATTTGCTGAACCTGTCATTCAGATATGGCTCTGTGCTGTTCCAGTGGGGGTCAGGATTTTGGTCTTCTGTCCACAGGTACATATGGGTTAAAAGACAACCATGGAATGCAAATCTGTTGCCAACAGGCTGAAATCTACTGTGCAAGGATTGGCATCTCAGCTGGAGGTCATCAGCAGGTTCTTTGCTACCTATAATCAAGTGCCTCCATAGCTTCACAAAGGCGTTGTACTAGAGAACATCTGGATGAGACCTTGGCACTGCTAAAGTCAACAAGAGCTTTAACTGTGATTTTTTTAGGTCTTTACTGCTTCATTTTTTGAAGGTCAGCTGAAAGGACTGGGTAGTTTTATGCTTATATGGTAGCATGAAAAGAATGACAAGGTTTAAAAGCTTAATGAGAGTTAATTTAGGGGCACTATTAAGGCTAAGTAAAAGTCAGTATTTGGAGATATAAGTGGATGAATTAATTTCTTGAAAATGGTAGAATTACTGTAGTATCAGAATAAGTGTATTTCGTAATAGTTTTTCAGAAAATGTCTGTTCTGGGACAGAGAAAATTTATATGTTGTTCTTAAGCTTTCACATATTTTATATTATAAAACTGCTCTCCGCATTAATTTTCTTGCAATTACATTTAGCAGCTCCTCTATTTTTGTATCATTCACGATAAACCCTGTCAATATTCTTCATACTTTCACTGGACATAAGGACACAGTTAAAGCCTTTTTGCTGTCTGTGGCCAAGTAAACCGTTTTTTTAATTCCCCTTGCTTGGTGACAGTTGTCCCATTATACAAAAGGATTGTGAGCTAAGATTTATCATCCCAGGCATTGTCTTTGCAGAGCAAATGGAAATTACTGAGTTTCCTGACATTCAGGAGGGACTGCAGATGTGTATGCATGTATGACCTCTTTTGTATGTACAACCTGCATTTAAGGAGAGGAGACATACATGCTGCCAGATCTGGTGAAGCTGTGGAAAGGGCACAGCCAGAGTCAGACTGGAAGTCCTGAGCCCTCAGGACTTCCTGTAACAACTAGAATATAACCTGCCCCATAGCCATGGGACTGTATTTCTCTGGATAGATGTAATAATTTGAAATAATTACATAAAGTCTCTAAAGACCGTGTTCACATCTGGTTAAACACAGACAAATGGAGACTCACTTTGGTGGGAGGACCCTGCATCTGTGCCATAGGAGGGTACTTCCCTCACAGCATTGCACATTTTGCTGAAATACAGCTCCTGAATCGATTTAGCTGAGTGTTATATATAAAAAGACATGATTTTGGCTTAGCTTGCTAGCTGCAAGAACAGTGTCACCAACCATAATAAACGAACTGTCTCGCCCAGCTTAAAGATGCCATTGTATTTGCTCTCCATTACTGTTGAGAGCAGAGGGAAAATAGGAAGGCCTGAAGTCCAGAAAGGCACAGAGGTAGCAAGAAGAATAAGTCTCTAGAGGTAAATGAGCAGTGTAAATTACACCTTTTCAGTTTATTAAGTACTAATTAAGGCTTGCAAGCCTGGCATTCTTTTACCAGACGTGTGGTGCCAGGAAAGCAGCCACCCATGTGTTCGGAGGTCGATTGCTATCCTGTGATTATATAGAATCCAAGTGTGGCTTTTTCTTTTCTGGGTATTGCTACCATTTGAATACTATATCCCCAGCATGCCTGGCTGTGGTGATCCATCATTCACAGGCAGTTATTGTCCAAGAGGGCTGTGTGACTGCTTCAGGGAGCTCCTGTGATGCCCAGGTAGCCTGCCCGTGCACTGGGAGCCTCCTGAAGGTCTGAGTGACGTCAGGAGAGGGAACAAAGGTTCCCTGGGCATCCCTCAGAAGCAGTGAGAATGGGCTGATCCCTGGTATCTTTAGGCAGGATATTCCTGACTCTGAATGTAGCCATCACTACCAAATATACTATAAATCTTCATATAGCTCCAGGTAAAAAATACATGCTCCCTGAAACCCTCCTCTGCGAGGAATGTTTCGTCTGCAGAAGGTTTGTTCTGGTTTTCTTTTGCAGAGAGGCAACAAACTACAGAACATCTGCAACGTGGCTGCCACCAAGTCTGTTACTGCTATCAAAGCCAGGCCAAGGGTGAAGGAAGGGACCATGAGAGGATGATGAGGTAGCTCCAGGGGTGGTTACCGGGAGCATCCTGCAAGCAGGAAAGTGCACATGAAGGACCTGGTTTGAAAATTAGTGACAAAGGTTAGGATGAAACAGATGATCTCCGCCTGATACCTGCAGAGAAAGAAAAGTTTGTCAGGGGGTGGGGAACAGTAGAGATAGGGAAGTGGAATAAACACTGGGGAGCTGCACCAGTGAGGACAAGCATCCTGTGCTGCAGAAGAGGCAGGAAAGGGGGGTGCTGTTGAGGAGACCAACAAGGAGAGGGCTCTCTACAGCCCTGCTCTGCCAAGGCCAAACAGAAACACGCTATGAAACCTCATTTTTTTAGAGATGATGAGAACCCAAACAGGACCTTCGTCTCAGAGTCCAGCTTAGCTGTCTGGAGCTAATTCGATCATGCACTGAAGTGTTTTTCCCCCACATTCCAGCCAGAAGCAAACAATAGTAACTTCACCAAAGACTTTTAGTGGCAGTGAAGCCCATGTGAGATCAAGGGTGGCTAGTTGCGTCATGCACCATAAGATCTGCAAGCTTCAAACAAGAAGCTGACTTACTCTTGGCTGTTCTCACCATGCCTTTCTTTGTGCAGTCACTTTGTGTTGCTTTACAAAGGCAGCTTAATCAAAGCTATATTTTACCCATACTCTGTGAATGTTTACAGTGAGCATCTCCCAGACAGGAAAAGAATCATGATGGATGTTCCTGGTAAATCCCATACCAGCTAAACCCCAGCTATCTGAACATCTTCAGCATAATTCCGAATAATCCACTTGACTGAAGTGATAAATAGAAGATATATAGATAAATAGATAAATAGAAGAAAGGTTAAATGAGATTAGGTTACTGGTTTTCTTTCAATGTTTTAGATGTTATGCTTTCCCTCCCTTAAGCTGCACTAACAAATGCTAAAATTATTTCTTCTTTCACGACTTAAGGCAATTGTGGTATGACAGGTTTTTCAGTTTACTGACAAAACTATTCAAAAAAAATACAGGAACCCCCCCAACCCTGTTCATTTTTTAAGATGTTTTTAAGACTGTTTTCTCTTTCTTACTGAAAAAGCTGAAAGCATTTGGGAAAAGAAGTTTGAGGACAGATGAAATTGGGTTTTAGTTTTATGCTTGTGTAGTAATAACAGAAGAACGGTTAGGCCGAAAAGCTTAACGAGAGTTAATTTAGGATAATTATTTTGCCAAAATATAAGGTAGTATTTCGAGATAAAGGGAGATAGAAGTTTTCAGAAAAAGTATGTTCTGGGAAAATAAGTCTAGGAAATGCAAAACCTCAGCATGCACTTCCCTTAACAGTTGAATGGCAAAAATACATCTCAGGACATTGCAGACCCCAAGGTAGCACCTGCATACTCCTATTTTGGCTTCATAATTAACCAAGTATTAGTGGTGGATACCAGCATAAAACTGTTCTTTGAGCTGACTACATGTAAGCTGTTGTGTCTAGAACAGTATTGTGTGGCACAAACAGGAGAAAGTGTAATTTCAGAGCAATCCCTCCCCAGGTGGCATTCCTTAATATTGCAAACACTTTGCTTAATTATGCAAATGCTACTGAGAGTATTAAAGGAAAAAGCTGGAATCTCTAATTGTGTGGACCTCCTTGTCTATATTCTGGATACATCCAACTGTTAAGCTGTAGTACTTTTAAGACTATTTGCAATTACTTTGTGCTAACTGTATTCTGCACAAAGGAGTTATTGAGTTTTTCTAATTTTGAGACTCCTCCATTTTTGGCAATCATAGTTTGAACTATAAAATAATTAGTCGAAAGATATATGTTTTACTCTAATCAGACATTAGTTCTACAATGATTTCTGCTAAAATACGTAGAAACAAGACTTCAAATTTTGACTTAAAAATAGTAGAAATGAAATAAACATGCGGACCAAATACATTTTTTTTCATAGATTCCCACCTCAGTTTACAAAAAAGCAACCAAATAAATAATGTCAAGGTAAAAATTTCCCAATCCTACATTATTGCTAGGATAGCAATAAGTAAGTATAAAGAACCCCAAACATTATAAAAATTGTCTTTGCATCTCACACCTGTGGGGCAGATGGTTTAGCTGGAATACAACAATACATAAGCAACATCAATTTAAGTCCGAATTATTTTAAGGTGTTCAGGAGGAGGGTTTGATCCAAACTCACCTTCCATCATCACACGTGACTGAATGTAAGAAAGATTTACTCATCTGAATGAAAACAGGGAGAAAGTCACATGCTTTGATCTCTCACTCCATAGGTTTTTAAAAGCTTCTCTAGTAATGTGTCTGCATTGCTCATATTTTTGTCTAATGTATCAACATACCATGGAATACAGAAACAAAGTACATCATCTCTAACAGATATTTTCAACTGGATGATTACAGATTTACCTTATTCAATAAGGGATTATTCTGGGACAGTATTTGAATCTCCACTATCACTTTTGCACCTTGCATCAGGAGGAGAAAAAGAAGAGTGTGACCAGGAGAAAGCCCCAGCAAAGCTGCTGAGGGCAGCAAAAGTGGCTGGAGAAACTTGAGTTAAATTGCAGTGAATCAGTTCCTCAGCAAGAAAGCGGATTAATTACTGTGCACACGTACGCAGTCAGTAATGGCAGATAATTTGCTATGAAGATTAATTGTTTCCCTAATATGTCATGTTTGCTGGCCAGGCTCTGCTTGCTCGCTGCCACAGCCTTGTGGGAGCCCTGCCAAACAGTCTCTTAGGACTACGTGAAAAAAATGAGGGATTATCCCTTCATGTGCCCTTTATGGTGACTTCCAAATATTTCAGTTTAGACTGTGCTCGTGTCACCACATCAAGCTAAGATTGCCCCTGAGGCTGACTCATGCTGTGAAACTCTCCATTTCCCCAGGCAGAAATCTTTTGGATTGGAGAGGTCTGGGAAAATGGAAAAGCTGGCAAAGAAATAAGAAATATAATGTCTAGAGAAGATCAGCATTCATTCTGTAAGGATCACTTTTCTTTAAGGAGACTGAGATTTAGTGAAGCTGCCATTCTGAAACACCTGCCTCCACCTCAGCAGGGTCCTGCCCTGAGCCTCCTGGATGATGTGTGGCATCAGGGAGGCAACTCTCAGGCTCACATCTGTCACAATTAGAACTAAAAATTACACATCTGCAGTGCCTTGGTTTCTGTGCTTACTTGCATCAGTCCTGTGCTCTCAGCTTTCTTCTAACTCCAGAGAAGCTACTTACCATCTATACGGTGATCCTAGAGGACAGGAGAATCAGGCCATGTGTCTATCCTATAAAAACATTGTCATCCTGGAGTCCGTGGCACCTACTATAGTGGAAATTCTCAGTACAGGACTAGGAGCTGACTTTTAGAAAAATGAAGAGTCTTCTCAAAGACGTATCAGAGCCTGGAGCATTGATGAGACAGATCACCAATGATAGTTTGCATTAAAAGTACAGCAGCAAGAAAGTTGAAGTTCCACAAGCTTAAGCACTTGGACACTTTTCATTATTATATGAACAGGGTTCCTCACAGTATGGATGTCTTGGGGATCTCAGATACTTACAGACTCATTCAGCTCTCTGCAGGCAGTTGACCGAAATTCACTCACATCTTTATTAATTGATGCTTGTAAGTGACTCTGGTCCTGGCAGCATAATTCCTCAGGAACCTTTGGATGCATCACAAAAATGACCAAGAACTGCATCCTTGTCTGTAATCCCACTTACAAGACTAAATAGTAAATGGATGTGTAGCCTGAATTATCCCTTTCCTTTCAGAGGCAGTTCTTGCAGTTAAGGAACAGCTCGGAGGAAGAGGCTTGAACTCTCTGTTCAGTTGTTGAATCTACATTTGTTCCTGCCACTTACTTGCTTGCAATAAGCACTGTATTATTTTTCACAGCACAAGGGTTGAAATCCTGCTCTTGCATTGAAGATGTAAACACCAAAGAAAAAGAAAAAGCAGCAGTGAAGATGGCCTTAAAAGGATGTATCTTCATAAACACTAATGTTGCTTTATATGCCCTTGGTGAGCCAATAATTCCTTGTTTTACTGGACTACAGAAATGTATGAGGAATTACTAAATTGATGCATGATATCCATAAAAATAGGAATTTTTATGAATGTCATGTATTAATCCCTCTGATCTAGTAGCACGGTTGCAGCATATAATTAGCAGCTCTATCAGCAGGAGTCAACATTTGTCAAATTATCGTTACATTGAAATAGGCTTTACGTGTGCATCTTGTATAACCACAGAAGCCAAGTTCTTGCATATTTTCAAACAACAAATCCAGCCTTCCTGTAGAGTGATCCAACTGATTTCTTTATGTGCTCCAAGAGTTAAGGTGATATAGAGCACCTGGTTGAGGTTATATAAGCATCTGGGCCTAAGCACTCTGTAATGCTCTCAGCTGCCTAGATGAGGTGGAAGAGAGTGAAAGCACATTGATGTAATACTGATGTAAAGCCTTTCTCAGCCCAAATTATTATGGGTCTCCTCACAAGAGCTGAGAGAAAAATGTAAGGGTAAGGAGACTAGAATGAGAAAAGAGGCATGCAGCAGTGAAGAGATAAGTCATCTATAGTTCTTAGAGTTTATTCAGGTACTTAAAATATTATTTTAATTTTAAGCAAGGACTAGGCAGATTGTTGAAAAGGACTGGTTTTAATTATGACTTCCTGCGAATTAGGACTTGTAAATTGGAGTTTCTAACTGTGCTACTTGCAGAACTGTTTGATCTGTATCCAAATGTACTGCTGCAGCAGCAAGACATGGCCTTTCACTGCAGTGAGTGGTCTGATAGCTTCACTAACTTTAATGTTGCAACAAAAATTCACTGCTTTTTAGTCTCATTTGTTACTTATGATTATTAAGGAATCCTGTGTTAGTAAGGCTGTCTATAATCAGCAGTCCTCATAGAACAACATTATAAACCTTTCCCTTGTAGTGGTAAAGATATGTGACTTCAACATGTAATTTAATTAGCATTTTAAGTACTGTGAGGTTTCCTGCTGAATGAATTTGGATGCCTTTCTTACGGTTTGATACCATACCCATGCAGTGCCAAATTCTGCTCTCGTGTGTATAACTGCAATCTCACTGGTGCAAACTACATCTTGTTAAAATGAGACATCTACTGAACTGAAGCATGTATTCACCTTGATTTCCTTTCCAGTCAATGCAGAAATTTCAGTGGACTAATAAGCCAACAGAAAGATGCCTGTGTCTCTTATTGATAATTGAGCATGCCCAGACAGTGAAACAGGTGAGATGAATCTGAGCTACTGAACTAAGATATGCTTAATATTTTGAACTTTTCACTTGCAGAATATGCATATACTCAACAAATTATCTCACAGAATTGGAAAAAAAACCAGTATCTTTCCTGAGGAAAAAAAGCCCACAACAATCAGTCTAAATTAGAGTTTATTTTTTCTCATGTTGTTCTCCACACTGGTGGTGTTGGTCACAGCTTGCTATAGAGATACTTCTTTCTACTTTTACTTACTTCTGATAAATCTAAATTAAAGGTTAAAATAATTTGTGAAATTTTTAAGCTCATTTGGGGAGAATGCATACTATTTTATCTCAGAAAGCAATGTCAGGAACTAGATCTTAATATAAAAAGCTTGAGTGTGGTCCTTCAAGGCCACACCACATCAAAGATCACCTAATAGTGCATCTAAAAGTAATACTTTGGACTCAAGTCTGATGGATTGGAAAATCAATAAACTCAGCTTGTGTTGGAATCTTCTATCAAAAGCAAGCACCATGTAAAGGATGATATTGGAGGCAAACAAGATTAATCTTTAACTGATTGGCAAATGGGACTTACACACTGCTTGGATATAACACTGGTGCTTTCTGCTTCTTGTCCTCTCTTGTGATTGACAGGATGTCAATTAATACATCATGAGGTTTGTGTGTTCTGTGGTGGAGGCTTGTCTTGGTGAAGAGCTAGACTGAAGTTGCCAGCAGAAACTTCCAGTCACCATTTTTCAAGAGTCTTCTACCATTTTGTCTCTGGGGGGATGCTATGTTTGCTAGCCCAGGAGCGAACAGAACTACACTAGCCTAAAATCTCTAAACAAACCACTCTCAGGTTTTGAGTGAAGTTGATTCATATGGCTGAGTCCGTGTTAAGAATTTCCTAACTCGCAGTGTTTCATTGCAAAGCCCTCAAAAGTTTCTGAGTATTGCCTGCAATATTTCTCTCACTTACTCCTTAAAGCATAGGTGAAATTTTAAAAATTTAACAGTGTCATTTGCAGAGGTTGGCTCTCTCTTCCCCTCCCCACAAAAGAAATATCATATATGTGAAAATCTCCAAATATGAAAATCAGTGAAAATAGCACCAATAAAACATGTATCCCAAAACCCCTTGGAAAATTCAAAAAAGAAAAGCAGAGTTTACTACAAGCTAAATTTAAAAAGCCACTATTTGATTTTCAAAGTTACACTAAGGAAAGAAGTCCATTTCTGTGGGTATACAGAAAATGGCATTCACTAAACATTTCTTATTTTCAAGAAGTGTCCTAACAGCATTGAGTAACATATGAGAAAAATCTTTATCTTTGTTTTTAATTGTATACTGTTGTTGGCATATAGTTTTTTATCTCTATCTTAAATAAATTCAAAGGGGTTTTACAAACAGATAATAGAAACAAAGCATTGGGAAACTGTTCTAAAAGCTGGAGGAAATATGCATGTACAGATGAAAAGCTAATATTTTTTCTTTCCATGGTCCTTGGCTATCCAGCTACATTGAAAATACTGCCATGTGTATCTACTGTTACTAGAGAATGAAGAGAATGAAAAATTTAAGATACTGGAGATGGCAGAAGGAAATAGAAATTGCCTGGTTAAAATACCAATTTGGACCTGGACCACTCTCCTGTTTTTGTCTTTTAATCAAAAGTATTCTCTTTCCTTCTAACCATATTAATGGTATATGTGGATCTGTTATATTTACAAAAAAACCCAAAACCATCTATATTTTTGCCTGGATGCATACATGTTTTCATGAATATTAATGGAACAGTCTGCTATATGGAAATATATTGATTGCTGTTAATATGAGCTACATTTATAGATTCTACAAAATGTAACATCTTCACCTGTAGATACATAAAAGTAAGGCTCACTTCCTTTACCAAAATTGACAGACCAGAGCATTCTCCTGGACAAATGAATCAGAACCCCACAATGGACTGACTTATTAATGGATAAGAAAACAAAAAACTTTGTCTTAGAAGGAAGACCCATAAACACAGCTGATGCAGAAGGACAGAGCAATACCTCTCCTAATACAGACTTCCAGCATCTGGCAATATCTGCATTATTCTTGGAGCTGCTCCTCAACATGATGTATCAGGTTACTTGCAGCAGCTGGAATCAACTAGTATACGATGGCATGTTAACCAGCATTTAAAATGCCATATATGTTGGTCAGTGTTATGAAAGAAGTTTTACAGCAGGAACTACTGCATTCTTTCGCTGTAATATCAAATTTCTATTTCAGTTGCTAGCAGCGTGAAGGTGATCAGATAATGGTCTTTGTTCAGGCTGGACTTTGATCCTGGGAACTCCCTGCAACAACATAGCATTCCAAGAAGATAAATTGGTGTACATTAATCAGAAAATAGAAACTCTTCTCTTTATTTATGGTGCCAGGAAATTTTCAATTATAATAATAAACCTCTATACATAAACTTGAAAAATAATTCTGTATGTGAACTTTCTATCCTTTTTTAAAGGGAGACTTGTGAGGACAAACTCACAGGAGATGAGGTAGTTTCTTGCAATAGGAAAAATCAACATAGAGCATCTCAGAGATTAAAACTCTGAAAGGCAAAGCTTATATTTGTTTTTGGTTTACGACATTGATGCAAAGAAGTAGAGCTGTTGGACATGTGTGATCTTTTCATTGCCTGGGCTAGTCTAGGATAGGCTTTACCTTATCCATTTTAAAGTCTGCAACAAGGTGCTGGAATCTATACCTTTCTTTAGCCTCCAGCTGTTCCTGCAGCTCTGCTCCCTGATTTCCCCCCTGCACCCGGCTTCCTACCACTGCATCCACCCTGCTTCTGGGCAGGTCTCACAATCCTTGTGCCACGATGTCTCCATTGCAGGCTCACCATGAAGTGCGTGGAAACTTCCACACCTCCTCCTTAAGGCAAATGGCAGCATAAAGGCCTTTGGGCAGACTGCCAGGGCAGCACCTTTGCACTCCTCACACAAGGCTTAGTGACGGGCAGAGCTGGTTGTCAGTACCTCAAACTGCTCACGAGAACAAAACGTCATTTGGAAAAGTATGTGTGTTGAACCAATTGCTTACAGAGACAACCTCCCAGGGTTGAACACAACTCTTTCACTAGTGCTTAGTCCTTTAGGCTGGCCTGCAGAAGTCAGTGATCCTGGCATCCTTTATTCATTAATACTGAATTAATGCTGAAGCCTGGAGAAGCACAACTTCAGTCTTGCCCAGGCATGTCTGCAGGCTGGAGGTAAGTTAACCCATCCACATGACAGAAAGTTCATGTTTCCAGCCTGGCTGTGGGAACACAGGCTTTACCTGATCTGATAGAAAAGAAAAATAGCAAAGAGAGACAAAATATGATCAGACATAAACACTGTTGATGCAAAGTCAAATCATTAATACTTTTCGAGCAAAGTTGAGTTATGAGTGTGTAACACAGGATATGTACTGGTGCCCAGTGTGGTTTTGATCTGGCTCCAGGAACCTGACCAACACCCTTACTGCATGGTCCAGCCAGGGCCTGAGGCTGGCTTGCAAAGGTTGCACATCCCACTTCCCAAAGATCTCTCATGCAGCTCAGAAGGGGAGAGCAGACAAAGTTTAGGAACACTGAATAGCCTCAGAAACGGTCACACTTCAAATCTGCTTGATGTTCCTGCTGTCAGTTCTACAAATGTAGCAGAATTAGTGTTGTAGGACAGGCTATTTTAAGACAGACCAACAGAGTCAGATTTCAACATTTATTTAGATTCTTAGTTTTGGCATTGCATATGTTAGTTGGGGTTTTTTTCCTTGTGGGTTGTTTTGTTGTTGTTGTTTGTTTATTTGTTTTTTGGTTTGGTTTTTTTTTTTTCCAAAATGGCTCAATTAGACCTAATGTCTAGCACATATTCCCTAGGGAGAACTGCCAAGCTGAACTGTGATATATGCTTATTAGAGGGTCTTCTACTGTCACTTGGAGTGATTTTGGTTACACCAGTACCACTCATGCTCTTCCAAAACAAATTAATCAGATGGAGTCTGCAGTCCTCCACGATTTTTAAGAGCCATGCTGCAGAGGTGAAACTGCAGAGTGAAACTGGGCAAAGGAAACTGCGATCACCAGTTCAAAGGCTTTTCAGGTGTTTAATTTACTTAAGATCCCTCCTCGGTAAAACAGGGGAACCTAGGAAAAAACCTTTGGTAAAGCAAGTTAAAGTCCATGGACAAAAGTACCAGAGAACAATGTTTAGGTGTTGTAAGATTTAGCTGTCAATGAAGAATTTTCTTCCTTCCCAGTGAGACTGCTGTGCCATCCCACCTAGACTGCCGTCATTATTTTTCTCTCCAGTACTTTCTTGCATTAGACATGTTTTTTACTATTTTGAGAGTAGAGAAGACCTCACAGTGACCTCTTTGCAAGGATATTAATAATTTAAACTCCCTGAGAATGAAACTCCTTTTGTCACTTAGCCTCACACAGAGGACTTTCTTAAGATATGCAATTTGATCTCCCATTAGTCTCATCTTATGGCCTGAATTTCCTCTTTCATATCCTCTTTTGCGTTTTAACACTGTGGAGATTGTTTGAAGCCAGCAGCAAGCTACAGAAGTTTTTCACTGCTAGCATTTCTTTTCCAAAGAAGCCTTGCTATGGCCACTCCAGTCTCCATTAGCAGAGGCAGCCTTTGAAATGCATGAGGCTCCACAGCACGGTTTTGGTGATGATGAGCATACACCTACACCCACACCCACACCCACACATAACCCCAGACAAAAAACAAACACACACACAAAAAAAGAGCTGTTTGTTTTAACTGTTGGTAGCCACCATATAATTAAAGTGATGAGAAGGTCTGGAGTCTGTTTGTCTTTTAGAATAAGGTTACTCACACAGTGGTTTCTGCTTTACTACAGGCTGGGCCAATTATAGCCCTGAGACTCATGCTGTGACTGCCTTGTTATTTATTGTTTCCCAGATGGATGAGGCTCTTGCATCTTGTCACAGCCTCAGCGTTTCCCTGCTAACCTGTGACCGTCTACTGCACAGTAAATGTGAGGTTACCCATGCAGAGCAATACCTCCCAGAGCAACTGCAGGATGTCTGGGCTGGGAGGCTGCCCACTGACCTTAGGGTCCAACAGAGACAGGGCAGACCCAGGGGTGGTTTGGCCCTGGCCCCAAGGGGGTTTCTGTCATTCATCAAAGCAGGTACAAGCTAGAAATACCCCCCTGGGTGCTCAGAAGCCATGTGATGGGCCCAGAGTGGGGAGGACAAGGGCCCCAATGTCTGGACAAGGTCCTGGAGAAATGCTTCACTTCTTGGCCCGGTGTCCTGCCAGCGTCCACCCCACTCTGTGCAGGAGCAGGCAGGTTCTGGCAGCAAGGGACTGTGGCTGGACATGTAGTTAGAACATGTTTGTTTATTTTGGTGAGCCTTCAGCTACTGGACCTGTCTGAGAAACCCTGCCAAGTGGTGAGACCTCACTGTAGCCTCAAGCCAACAGTGAAGATTGTAGGGGTAAGTCCAGGGAGAAGTAATTTCCAACAAAGTAATGCAAAGAAAGCAAAGAAAAGAGTCAATCTGTTTCATCCTATCTGTAAGCACACAAAAGTACTCAGTTACTCTGTCAGGTAATCCTGGCCTGGATAGAATTAAGTTTGTTAGTCCCTTCAGTGAAGCAGCAGTAGCTAAAATGAGAGCACATTATATTCAATCTATCAAGCTAATCTGCTGTGCTAATGTGATAATCTTGGAAAGACAATTTGTGGGAGATCTCTAGGAAGCTTGGAGTTACTTTTGTTTTTCTTTTTGCCATTTTTGTGAGAGTTCTAGGCTAAATATATGAAACATCCAACTACTGAGAAGGTATTGGAATTAAAAAGGATTAGCAGAAAACAATACAACTTCATTATTGCAAAACAATAATTTTGTTACCACTGTGGCAATGCCTTTTAATAACCCATTTCAGAACGTAGCCATGAAAGATTAGGCAAATACACTATTAAGAGAGCAAAATATGAGATTTTACATGAGTGTAAAAGAAAAAAAGCAGTGTGGATTAAACACCTTCTTGCTTGCTGACACAGGTTAGCTACTCCACAGCATCTGCTCTGCCCTGCCATACCTGTGAACTTTAACAACAAAGACAGCAAAGCTCACATTTGGAGGTGTCAAGCTTTTTTAACTTCGTGGAGTTTGGATCAGGCCTGGAGGATCACAGGGCACAAAATGATCTTAACAGAACACTAAGCATTTTCGAGTTTAATGCTATCTGGAGGGAACCACCTCCATGACAAAATGAACCATGGTGATGTGGGTGCCTCACCGATCAGTCTTTATCACATACAGGCAAATACTGTGATTCACTTGGCAAACCCAAGGTCTTATCTATTTCCTCTCATGACTAGGTGACCTGTAGCCAACACCCACAGCAGTGTCACCCATGTTAGCCTGCCCCTTAATTCTTACCCACAAACGCTTGACTCATTCTTCATCCACCCCTAGGCAGTGCTCCACAAATTCCAATTGCTCTCTCACATAAGGAGTAGCTTCACCATTTTGTCTTGCTGTCCTGTCTTACCTAAAAAGTCCATAGCCATCCATGACAGCACTCCCATCCCGTGAGCTATGCCACCATGTCCCTGTAACTGCAATGAGGCTGTGGTGCTGTGACTGCACATAGATCTCTAATTATTCCTGTTTATTCCCTGGTGTACAGGCATTGCAGAGAGGTAATCAAGCATCCAGTCTTCCCAGGAGGAGTGCAAGAGGATCCACCACAGCTATACACACCCCTGAGGTGGTTTACCTTCTGATTCTCATCTAGGGAAGTAGCTAAAGGATATTTGTTGCTGCTCTGGTTGGCCCAGCTTATTCCCCAAAAAGCCACTTTGGATTATTCCCCAAAAGTTCCTCACAGCCATTTTGGTAATGCTGTGCTTCTGTCAGACCACTTAACCTAACATATCCCTATCCAAGGGACGTCTCCAATATAATATGATGGACATTGTATGTAAGGGGCTGGAAAACCTGTCTGTGCTGTAATCACTTGAATTCAACAATAGCATAGCTGCAGGCTCTCTATACATGTAGCCTATAGCTTTCATGGATCCGACTAGACGGATATGTGAAAATACTTGTATTCTATTCACCAGTGGTATCTGGAACTTGTTGAAGTTTTTATTTTCATTAAACATGCAAGAACAGTTTGTACTGTGGTGTGATTTGAATGTATAATTTAGAGGGAAAATTATTCCTTTATATTTCATGAGGGTTGTTTGCTGCCATTTCTGCCTAGAGTTTATTAAATCAGATTTTTTTTTGTAAAACCAGTTACATATAAGGTAATAGAGGATGCAGCACTGCATTTACAGATTCTTTTGCCAAAAGCAATACTAATCATGTACTTACAAAACTTCTAAAAATATTTTTGTCAGTCTTTATGAACCAGCTAAAATCTATGGTTTTTAACAAAAATAATCTACAGAGTATGAAATGTTGACAAGTAATTCCCTGTATAATGCATTCACCAGGTCAGAGTAATTATAATAAATACGGATTGTCTGCCCATATTTCTGCAGACAAAATCTCTGAGTCACTTCTGCCTTGACAACTGCAAATGTTATTTGTTTGGATCTCACACTTTTAGTCTCCCCATTCATCTGAACGTCATCATTGTTCCATAGCTTTCTTCTACAATGAAATCCAGCAGAAAATTCCCTAGGCCTATATTGGTTTTGATATAACCTCATCAGCTGCACTCAATCACATACTGCTCCAGACACTCTAAAAACCCTATTCTCCTGTACACGAATTTTATCAGGTCACTTATTACCAAAGTTTACTTTAAGATGAGCATGTTCACCATGGAGAGAGCAGATTATGAATATTAATATCACAGTATATAATTGCAGTGTTTAGTGTGAAATTCAAAACACAGATACAGATATGCACCATAAAGCTCTAGCTTCCACGAAGTCCACTGAAGGAGAAAATCATTTTGAAGCTAAGCAAGGCATGATCAAACAAAATCCCTTGACTGATGGTCTGGATTTTTAAACTTGCTTAAGTTTTATGTGCCTTAGTTAAGTAATTTTCTACAGTTTACAAAATACTAACAACAACACAGCTGAAAAATGTGGTCTAGTATTTTAAATGTCTTTCAGATTTTCAGGAAAATACATCACTATGCCATATCCGTTACAATGCATTAACATTGGTGACTATTTTGGTTTTTTGGGGGATGAACTACTTCATCTAAAATAAGTTGCAACAGCAGAATTCCTACTCTCCTCATGAAGAACTTCAAAAACATTAAGAGGTTGGTTAACTTTCGATTGTAAAAATTTTTACTAAAAAAAATAGGACTTAAATTGGAGAGGAGGGGGAAAAATACCGATCTATTTTCTTTCAAATTCCATTTTTAAAAGATAGAAAAAGACAGAATAAAGTGAAAACAGTGGGAAGGCAAATAGCTTAGCTATATATATATTTGCTGGAAATGCTGTGTGTATTACCATGAAGTGCTTGTAGCGTTCACTTTTACAAACCTTAACAGGGAAAAAAAGTTCTCTGTTCAGTGTGCAGAGCTAGAGAGGCAATGTAGAGCTTGACTTTGTCTGTGCCATGCAAGTGCTTAACTGTGGATGTTTTTTTTCTCTTTGAGGACCAGGGAGGATATCCTGGGCCAGATAGGGATGGACATTTTGTCCCAGGACTCAGCATGATATGGTGCCTTCCACTCAGCACAAGCATCTGGACCTAGTGAGGTCAGGCAGCAGCAAGCAGGGAATGCAGTGTCCATGAATATCCTCCGATGTCCTCCCAGGATGTCACACTGCCGCTCAGTCAGCCATGCTCCATGTTCTCACTTGGCAAATAGACCCTTAAATCTGACACGACAGATGACATTTTCCATTTTCATACTTTTAAGCTCTGCTTTGTCTTTGCTGAACCTTCACTGATGCCCCGAACGTGGGCTCATTAAAGGTTTTCTGTGATATTGCCAAGGTGCTGCCACCAAGCCTGGTGCCTGTATATTGTGCCAGGGACAGCCAAATCTAGTTATGTTTATCAAGTGATGCATGATGAGATGTGTATATTTGTCATTCCCATGCTTTAACATGTGCTGTCATAGCATTAGCAGAAAGAGGATTTATTTCGTAGTGGTAACTTTCATGAGGAGGTACTAGAAGAGATCCATGTGATGGGATGCAAAGTGCTGTTAAGAGCTGGCAGGATGCCTGAAATTATCTCACTAATACTTCCCACCATAACGTGGTAATCACAGGGGACCGGGATTATTTATAGATGACTGGGTGGGGAATCTCAGAAATTGTTTTACAAACATGGGGAAAAGTATTCAGGCTGTTTCTGGTTTCAAGATGCCCAAGGAACATGAAAAAGAGATAATCATTTGGCCAGAAATTATTAAGGACAGACAAATGAGTCATTTTAAGGCAGATGATTTGATTCAGCAGCTAGAGGCAGTACCCATGATACCTCAAACTTAGAACCAAGCTGGAAAGCCCAAAAGCCACCCCCGGTTTTATTTTCTCTTGTACCTCCAGCCTCATTTCCTGCTATCACCAGTGTATGTCCCTCCCACCTTCCTCCTGGGAGAGAAAGCAGTGTGAAAGGAGATGGTGAGGCCACCTGGATGCCTGCTCAGTACGGACGCCCACTGTAATTTGAAGAAGAACTTGCCCTTAGCTACTGAAGGTCCTGGAAACCCACGAAAGACAGCGACAGCTGCGATGGGGCACAGCAGCATCCCTCTCTGTGCACTGCCAGGCTGTTAGAAGTGATGTTAAGAGAAGCATCAGGAACGCCTTGCTCCCTGTACTTGTACCATGTAACAAGAAGGAAACAGATTTGGTTCCCCCGGCGCAGTTTACTGCGAGAAGCCCATCTCAGCACACGGATGGCATCTCTGGTGGCCAGTGAAATACCGAGAGGGCCACTAGAGGGCTCAGAAACTGCTGCTGAGGAGACACCCAAATCCCGTATAATTCCAGGTACTGCAACTCAGTCATCACTGCAGCACGTATCTGTGTGATTTACTGTGGTGTTTACCTCGCTGACCACTACCAGAAATAAATGCCATCTGCAAAATATCTTCTTGTGAATTTGACACATCAGTCTGTTTACTCAGTGATGCATGTCAGCATCATCAAATCCTATTTGCAAGTGCAGGGCATTAATTGTTACTGAAACTCAGTCTCCAGAAGTTGAAAGCAATTACTTAAGGAGTGAATGAATTCCAAATTGCCACCTACAGGGGATTTTCCATTTTGGAAAAGTTTTTACTTTCATCTTATTGAAAAAAAAGAGATAATAATATACTGAATACTTCAAAGGTAATACAATAGGGAATCATGTCACAGATTCAGGTTATATTGTGTGCAGCTTATTTGTGTTTCTCAATTACTGAATAAAAAGGCAAGCTGTTGTTCATGTTGAAATTACTGATTTCTGCAATATTTTTTTTTACATAGCCTGTGAAAGCTGTTCAAAAGCATTTTGGCTGAACTGTGTTCTGTCATTAAAATACAAATATTTTGCAGGAGTGTTTCAATTTAACCAAAATAAGAGATGAAATAAAAGTCTGACATAAAATTTCATCATGTCAAATACTTTTTTTTTTTTAATGTTGATTACTAGCTCAGTAACTGTACCAGAACATCTCCACTGAATAGCTAAAACTGTCTGCTTTTTCTGGGATTCTTCCTGGGCCCTAATCTGCTGAGTTCAGACACATAATAATATGAAGTAATATACATTTAAAATGCAAAAAAATCTTTCGCATAAGGAAACTGCATGACCTGATGTACTCCTATTTATTTTCACTATTTAAGTTGTAAGTTTAAAGTACAGAGCTCACAGTTCATGTTCTTATTGTCACCTATCCACCTACAAAACAAAGCATTGTATAAGCATCATCAAATTCCTACTTAATTCTGCAGACAAGGTGCTTGTGATAATTTTCATTTTAAATACAGTGCAGTGAATTTTATCATGACGACATCATTACATAGTTAAAGAATGTCAAGAAGGCCAAGTTTACCAGTGTAAGTAATGTGATCTTATTTTATTGCCCTTAAAATAAAGGAAACAACGAAACGTGCGATGGCTTCCATTTCACTTCTTACTATGAAGTGTGTAGGTAGGCATAACACATTTATTAAATTAGCTGAATTAAATGAACATACTGTCAAACAGTTCTTATCTCAGTCTAACAATATTACATCAGAAGAACATATTTCTAGCCTTGGGGTTTTGACCCTTTTTTGCCAGAACTGATGGAGATACTGTGTGCTCAAAAGTTTCTCCTAGTTTTTGCAGATGGTTTAACAAAAATATCACCTCTTTCCACAAGCATTTGCTTGTACTGGATTTTGGAACACCTTGCTTAAAACACTACTATGATAGGTATTTACTAAAACACTGATTTTTTGTTGCCTGACAAAATTTGCTTTAAATTTTAATTTAAAAGATATATTTTTGTGCATCATTGACTATTTTTGGTTCACTACCAATAAATATCCATTTCAGTATTTATATCAATTTTATTTTCTTACACCTGGGAAGATTCTTCTTGTGTGCAGAGATCTGGGTTACAGCCCCTTTTTGTTCGTATCAGTGAATTACACTGTCCTTCCCATTATTAAATATTTTACTGAAGTACCTCAGTCTAAAAATCTACAGCATAATATAACTAAATGTCAGAGCTTCAATACTGAAAAAACTCAGAGCAAAATTCAGCAGATGCCAGGATTTCATGCTGGTGGAAGATGCCTACTGCATAACCCCAAGTTACTGCACAGTGGGTGTTGACTACAAGACTCTGCTGTGACCTGGCAACACCAGAGACCTACAGGGACCCAACCATGGTGCAGAGAATAAAGACACTCTGTTCTGAGAGGGGTGCTCCTGCTAGAGAAAAATTTTGCAATTCCCCTCTGTTTTCACTCCTGGTCAGCCAGTGAGTGCTGAAGAACCTCACTGTCAACAAGCGACTTTTTTGTGTGTTTCAGGAGACGGAGACAGCCCCTGTTGATGCCACTCAGCATCCTGACAGAGCTGTGTGGTGACCCGGAAGGAAATGTGTCACATAATGAGTCACCAGCATTGCTACTCCCAACACCTCTGCTCCAGCAATTTAGGTCTCCCACATAAGCTGACAGTGACCTCATCTTACCTGTGGTTCCTTGGGACGGTGAAAGCAAGAGATGTCATCACTATGAGGCAAAAATATCATAGAGACTGCTCAGCTGTTACTCTGGAGTTTGACATCTGAAGTTTTTTGTACTCTTCTTCCTTTTTTTTTTGTTTTTGGTAAGAATGAACAATTGCTTAGGTTTTCAATAAATGAAAAGCCAGGACAGCATTTTCAGTACACTGCAGCCACTATCAGGATAAGGATCAGTCATACTTATGTACACTTTAGACTATGGATATCTAACCACGATCCACTGCTGGACAAAAATTGGAAAATGTGTCCTTTTCTTTCTTTTTCTTCTTTTTTTTTCTCTTTTTTTTTTTTTCTTTTAATCTATTAAAAGCATTACTACAAGTAAGAATCAGTTCGCTTACAAAGTAAACCAGAAATTAAGAAGGTTGGGCCATTACAGGAAGCAGAATGTGTCCCAAAGAAGCTACTCCTAAATAATATCTACTCTTTCTGGGGAGGAACTAATTCAGTAAACAATCTCTCACTTTTTTTCCATTTAGATAAAGGTTTTGAGTTTTAATTTTTAATTTTTTAATTTTACTTTTAAATTTAATATTTAATTTTTTTAAAAAAATCAATTTCAATTTAATTAATTTTAAATTTAAGTTGGTGTTTTGCTTCCTGTGCTAATGTTTTTAACAATTGCCCCACCCTCTCTAGTCTGGCTACTCAGAAAACACAAGAAGATACAGTAGCAAACTGTTAAGGGAAAGATGCTTCCCTAAAAGCTGGTATTTCTAGTAGTAAAATACCACAAAATGTTTTTGCTTCTGCATCTCTTACCAGAAGTGGATCACATTCCCCTGAAGATCTTAAATCTCTTTGTCTGAAAAGGCACCAAACCCATTAAGGGCACCTGAAAGAGGAGAGCCTGCCATAAGGTGCCATGTGACCTTTGCCTTGTCACTCCAAACCCCATCCTGAGCATCACGGACCAATGACCACTGATGTCTAAAAGATGGCTGGAGTCAAAGAGCACGACCAGAGGTGCTGCTGTGCTGGCACCAGGCATCCTTGCAGAATTTAATCTCATGATTAAAAACACCTCGCATAATCAATGAGTTGCACTGTATGAGACAGAATTTCTGAAACATCAGCAGTTTGGTGATGTGCTTTCATGAGACCTGTCATCAACCAATATGCATATAAAGGCTTTTGATTTTCTAATCAAAAGGATGAATTTATCTTGATTCCCCATACGCTAAGTGAGATTGCTTAGTGAAAGATATAAGGTATTAAAACTTCAGCTGATTAAGACTAAATTATTCATTGCAAATAAGTTATCTGACAAGTTGGCTATTATCCTGCTTTTGAACCAATCAAAAAACAATCTACCATTCTCAATCTGTATTTTGCAAGTTATTTACAGGTACTGACAACACAGGACAAAAACATTTCAGAAGACAAACATGGGCACTTATGTTGATTGTCAATCAGTGTAAGATGGGTAAGTCTGGATAACCTGGACTGCTCTTAAAAGTTTTACCGAATGTCTTAAAAAATATAGATATATCTTAAATGCTTAGATGCATCCTCTGCTATAACACTCTTACATATGAATTTTCTGTATTTTGCTAGAAGATATTTAGTTGTTAAGGAACTTGTTCTCTGTTAGAGGAGGGGCACAGCGAGGCATTTACTAGTGTATTTTTGTGTTTCTGAAGAGGTGGGCCTGAACAGCTGCAGGATGCAAAATGGTGGTGAAGACCTTTTGGCCCTTTCCAGGTTTTTCATGTAGTGCAAGGCTACAATAATCCCTTTCTCTTTTATAAAACCAGCTTTACACACAGTAATAGTGTCTTTTCTACCTGTACCATCTCAAAGCTTCCTGCTGCTTTCAAAGGATCAGTCTAGCAAACGCTTTCTGTATTTCACACTGACAGGCTCCTAAGGAAGCAGCGTAACATACCAGCTTGCCATGTTGCCTTGTGGTGGCAACAGGCCTTGGCATACCAGTGGGATGTGGCCCCGGCTCCACCGGCTGTCACCTGCAGAGCTGGGACCAGTGCCCTCCCAACAGCTGTCCAGCTGCCCGCAGCTTCCTTCAAGGCTGAGTAGCCACTGGCTAGGTAACATTGCAGGAAAGAAACCCAGGAGAGTGAGAGGAGGCTTTTGTAACCCCAAAAGCTACTATTTGTTGTGGGGTACCAAGTATCCTGCGATGCCTGTGTGCTCAAACAGCCCCATGGCCCAGGTGCCTGGATGCAGCGCTGCCTGTGATGGGGATGGAGATATCTACACCCACATCACGGCACTGGTCAGTGGCTAAGGCTGGCACAAGCCCTTACCAGTGGGCTGGATGCCACATGAACAGATGGAAAGAAGCACAGCCATGCCAGGGATCTGGCTGCCTTCATCCCAGGAGCAGCAGCACTGGGGTCGGCAGCATCGCACCTGTGAGCTCGTGGTGCCAATGTGCTTGGCTAAAGATTTCAGACTGAGGTTAGTAACGGGTGGGCCACAAGGACAGAGGAGCATGTTTGTGTCACTCCAGGCCAGAAGTAGATTATCCCAAAAATTTTAAATAAGAGTTTAATGGCTGCATGTGAGAAACTGTTGGATTGAGTTTTTAAATGAACAAAGAGGAAACAATTATTTGCAAGGAAGGTTTGGGCAGGGGTTTTGTCTGTTGGAGGGTTTTCAGGCTGTCAGATTTTTTGTATTTCAGAGTCATCAGATGGTAAATCCTGTTCGAATTCTTCACACTAGAAGATGACTAGCATGATTGGTGTCTGAATTTTGATCAGGTTTTTGAACATTTTTCTTCTTTCAAACCCAAAATATCTACGTAAATGCATCTTTCAAGGAAAAATGTCATCCAGTTTGTTCATAATTAGAAGGATGTTTCAGGAAAGCAAAGCTTTTATCTACCTTTTAAACATGAATGCCGTATTTCCATCTGACTAGGAGGGCCGCTAGAGTTTGAAACTGAGGTGAATAAAATGCATTTCCAGGAAAAAAATGCTATGTTATTGAGCAAGGCTGCAGTTATTTAGACCCAATCCTCCTGTCACAGTTCTTTCAGACAGAAAAAAGATGTAAGCAGCAAAATGTAAAGGAGCCACCTACTGTGGATTCTATCTTTATTATTCCTTTTCCAGTCTCCTTTTGCAAGAGAAGTGGCTAACGAGGGGCATAATTTGCAGAGAATTGTGCTCCCATAAGTATTGCACATCCTGGGTTGCTAGACTCATGTGTGTGTAGCTACTAATAGCAATGCCAGACCTTTTTCTAAACCAAACATTTTTTTAGCTGCAATCTTTCTCGCTTCTATGACGCAATTTCATGTGTGACACCAAAACACAACTGTAAGCAAGGCCAAGGCTGGGGAGAGCCGAAGCATATGACGGGCAGCATCCTGGTGGGCCTGAAGCTGCACTCCAGCCATCGTTGCCTTCCACAGTGAGAGATTTTGTGATGAATAGTCATGGTCGCCACATCCGTGGCCTTAGAGGTGATCCTCCATGATGCGTCGTTGTTGGAAAGAAGCAGTTGCCGCCCAGGTGGGGTTCCCAGATGGAAAAGCTTGTTTTGGCTTGGTGGGGGACCAGTACAATCCCTGATGTATCAGTGTGCTCTGATGGCACTGAAGAAATCTGTGTACAATACCTCCCCCCTGAGAGCAGCATCATAGCTCAAGGCTTATAAAAATCGTGTCATGCAAAAGAGTAAAGAGGAGCTAAAAAGGTCATTACAACTTCACACTGAGAAGAGAGGGGGGATGCTAAAGAAAGTGCTGGATGGAGGGAAGCGTAGAATGCAGAACTATATCAAGCAGGGAACACAAAACAAAGGTCCGAGGAAGTATCCAGGCTAGCAAAGTGCTTGCCAAAATTTGAGACATTGAGAACGGTCTAAAAGACAGAGGTTTATGGGCAAGAATGCCCTTTTCCACTGATGAGCCAAATGGAGCTGAAGAAATCGTCAAAGGCCAGAGGGAGAGAGAAAGAAAGAGTCCCTGATGAGATGAAGAGAGTAACCTAGAAGGGAATCCCAGAAGTAGGGGGAGGAGGTATGATGAATGTTGTCATGAACAATAAAAGTTTACTGACCTAAATCCCAAATAACACTAAAATGCAGTAGGGAAATCAAGCAGAGATTAGTATGCTAAATTTCTTATGCTGCTTAAAATGAAATTCAGTTGAACATAGTTAATTCAGAACTAGTGTTTCCACAGGATTTGGATTCTGGGACAACACAAACCAAACTATTAGGTTGTATTCAGTGGTTATCACTGCTCCAGTGATGATCACCACAGCTGTACGGGAGCATCCCATATGTAGTTAGTAGAACATGATATAGAGACCTATATATCATAGACCTTTACTATCTACACTGACACAGGGATCCCGAGAGTGGCCTGAAGGGATCAATGGCAGAAGCAGTGCTGTGGGTTACCCAGCCCACGAGAGGTTGGCAACTGCACAGGTCAGTGCTGGCACACAGCACCTACACACGCAGTGGATGTCCAGCATGGACTTTTGTCTTAGCTTATGACACTCTCCAGGCATTTCATGCAAGATCAGAATTTCATTTTGAAAGGTAGATTTAAAATAATTCAATATTGAATATATGATTTAGAGAGTACCAGTGGATGAAAAATGTTTCTTTTATAAGATGTGAAAAGAAAATCACTTCAAGTCACTCCTTTGGGGAGGTAAACAGGAAAATATTTTTATATGTAAGCTATAAACAAAATAGCAATGTATGTACCGTAGAACTGATGTAGGGAGGTGAATATCACTGACCTTTTTGTTATGTTATGGCATTTTGGTTCCTTCTCTATGTGAAGTGGATTTAATTTCTCTGGCAATTTTAGTTTGGTATAGAAGTAGTGTTTCAATACTTCCACCACTGACATACAATAATCAGGGTATATCCCCTCTGGAAAAGTTCACAGTCTAAAATAAACAAGAACTTGGACTCGAGAAGTATGTCTGCTGGCCAATGAGTGCAAATGCCAGCTATATCGTGCAGACAGGAGAAATCAGAATGCATTTTTAAAATATTTTGATTTTACCAATTTTTTCCAGTTAATTGTTATACCAGAATTTCAGGGAGGGAATGTTTGCGTGAAAATTATAACTGAGCATTTCTTTTTCTCAAGAAACCCAAAAGAAAAAGAAAGTAATGTGATATGCAGCAGCAGGGATGACTAGTGAGCTTTTATTTCCATCCCAGGAGATGGGTTTAGAAAGTAGGATCTACAAATTCTCTGTTTTTCTCCAGAGAACTGTAACAGTACAGTATTCACACACACGACACACATGCATGTGACACAGCCCTTAAAACACAATTCTTAGTTATTTTCCTTGCTGTGGGTGCGTAAAGCCTCAATGCTCTCATAAAGAAGTGAAAGACTGTTTGCCCAGTTTGGAGAATACAAATGAGGAATTATTCTAAATGAATTCAATAGCTTTTCTTTTCCCCAAACTGCCATAAAATGTAAAATATTTGATAACATTGTAAACAAAAACATCATTGTTTGCACTTTTCCAGATTAATTTGTACAAATTATTGCTATATTATACCACACGGATTTTAATTATATGTTACAAATGATAAATTCTTTAATGCATTAGATATGATTAAACTCATGAAAATGCTCAGTGGTGGTAAAAAACATTTAAAGTTATCTTTTTATGACTGGGGTTAATTCCTTCCTCCAACTTAATTTTTATCTATAGCATCAGGAACATCTACAGAAACTACTGTGAGGCCAAGACACAGAAGTCACTTGACACTAGACTCAAGATATTTACTTGCTGATAACTACTGAAAATTTCACCAAATCATGCATTTCTTTTATTTACAATGGCAACAGATAATGGATAGAAAAGTTGAGGATGGACACTTGCAACAGAGCAACCATCTGAAGAAACACAGAGAGAACAGTCCACTTCTGGGGGCAGGGCTCAAGTGATCTGCCCCAGGCTTTGCTGAGAACTGATGACCCTGGCTCCACAGCAGCTGGTTGCTGTTCAGGGAACCTTTCAGGGCAGAAACTGACCTAACACACTGCAGCCTGGGCTCAGTTAAACACAAATCTTCCACAGGTAATTGGCAACTATAACAATGATAATACCAATAATAATACCAATAATAATGTTGAATCTTGTCTCCCCAAATCCTGCTTATGAAGGCCTATGGGAATTGCAAGGGTGTCTATATAACTCATTAGGTAAATGTGAATTCACTGATGGAGAGATAAGCCAGCAGAGGTTAATGCCTGGCAGTTGGTGTTTCAGTTTCAGCTCAGACCCAGATGATTTTGGCAATGAGTGCCCTACACTGCACCCCCTTTTATTGCTTTGTTGGTTCAACGGCTAAAAGTGATGGCTACAGATGTTGCTTCAATGGCTGAAGGGACAGTGAAACCCTCATCTGCACCAGAGGAGAGAGCAATGCCATCTCAAGTACCCCAAAGGCTGTGATGATGGCTGACTCACGCACTTCACCCAATAAAAGGGGGGAAAAAGCACAAAGGCCAAAGTTCCTAGAGCTTTCCTACACAGCGGAGCAATGCACAGGGGGTGCTCTCAGGGTAGGTCTAGTCGATGTTTTGCAGACAGATGTGAGGCCTCTCCCACAGCTCATCCTGCCTGAAAACAACACAACTTTGTTAGCTGAGCACAGAGATCTGATTATCAGGGTTCCTGGGCTAAGCAGCTTTTTGTCAGTTTCCAGTGTGACTAGCTGTGGGAAAAAAAACGCAACCCAAGATACAGCTATCTACCCTCAGGCTGCGATGTCATGATGCTCATGCCGGATGTATACACTGCTGGATCACTGCGCACTGTGGTCCACCCCAGAATGGGCTTGCTGACCCACACAGAGCTAGTTCAAAGCTTTTCCTGATTTTACGTCGACTGCTGAAAGATGGGACAGTACATGGTCTGGCATGAAGCTAGGCTCTTGATTTGGCACAAGGCCTGCTGCCATAAAATTATTCATAAGCAAATATGAACCAACAGAAGAAAGGCCAGGGTCTTTGAGAAACACTATTGGGAATTATGAAGTCAGATTTATTTTCTGACCAAACCTCAATTGGTTTCAGGACTCAGAGTACCAGCTATCCTTCTACTGGTTGAGCATGAGAAATATCCATAAATGTCCTCAATAAAGAAACACTGGAGGCTGAGTGAGGAAGATGGCACAGGGCCAGAATATATCTGGTCCACTGAAGATACCTCAGATTATCTCATATTTGTACACTTAAAAACAAAAGTCATATTTATCAGCCTTTGGCTAGTAGTTTACTTGGATGCTAGTACAGATTGCTAACAAGCATGTGGCAACCACAACTACCCCTCACAAAATCTTTTGCCATTTTAGCAATACTAAAAATAATAAATTTCTTGCTCATGATATTCCATGCTTGAATATAACTGTGATTTGTCATACTGTTTTTCTCCCAAGGGAACACTTGAACTGGAAAGGCCAAGCTAACTGCAGGATAATCTAGTCTATCTGAAATCCCTGTCAGCAGCTTTACCCCCTCACTGGAGCTTGGGAGAGGATACTGTTACATGACTTTCAGCAAGCCACTTCAGTTATTTTTCATCATCTCCTCCATTTCTGTCTTGTCTGGTTTGACAGCAAGCACTCAGGAAAGATTTGTCCAGCTAGGTATTTATAACACTAGAACCTTGATCTCTGGAGCTTGCAATTTAAAATAAATATGCCTTCATACTAAAAAACCAGGCATAACTTAATCAATATGAAAACAGAGGATGTTAGAGTTGATGCCTACATTTTAAGAAGTTAATAACAATTTCATGTTAAGAAATTGTTTCCCTGCAGTTGATTTTTCCAGCCCTGAAAAAGGCAGGGTCCTTTTGAAACATTTTTTAGGAATATATATTAGGATTACATTATTTTATAACTAGGATCTTTCTACTAAATTCAATCGTGCAGTCAAGAGAATATTTCTGATTTTCTTATGCCAATATAATATTTCACCACATATTTTACCATATAGTGTACAAAAGAGAGACCTTTGTGCATCCTTTCCAAACACACTGCCTGATCAGCAGATCTCTGTATCTGTGCACAAACTTATTTTTCAGGAAACACCTCCTGAATATACAGAACAAGTAGTATTTAGGCTTTTCATTTGAGGAAACAGAATGTGCAATTTCTCCCAGCTATCTCCAGCCATCCAAGTGCCACACAGCCCACCTATGCCAGACCCCAGCAGGGACACCCACCCTCAAGAGGCAGCAGGAGGAGTAAAAATTCCCCTCTCTCCCCACTGACTTGCAGGAAGACTGGATGGATAGCTTGGATCAGGCATCCCCTTCTCAGACAGCTAAAGGTGGTGAGATGAATCGTATCTCTAGCTTTCAAGTTCATCTGACTTATCAAAAGAAAATATAAAAAGTAAAATATATTTGTGTATATGAGATACACGACTCCTGCCAGTACGTGATACTGTATCCTTTCAGTTACCACGGGGAACCAGTGTTACTCCATTGCTTAGTTAGAAGGGAAAGCACATGTACCTGTGCCTGTGCCCAAGCATGCACCCACTGCCACAGCTTCTGCCCGAGAAATTGCTGCAGAAATGGGGCTTTAATGTTTCCATTTCTAGCTATCACAATCCATAAGGGAATAGGAAACATCCTGGATGCAGATATCATGACCATAAGTTTTACACAACGTGAGCTGTGTGTTTCAGGCCTGTACCAAAATCCGTAGGGTTCCCCAACAGGCACAGCAGTTTGTTTGCACAGGAGCCACAGTTGGAGGGAGGTTAGTCTCTTGTACTACAAGGATTGGCTCCTTACTGCAAGAATATTTATATCACTGTGCATGTGATCTCAAAAAGACAGCAAGATGAGAGAAAGAGATAAATTGAGAGAAAGAGGAGAGGAGGAGACAGAGGGAGAAGGAGAAAAAAAATATTATCTTACTTTTCTTCTCTGAAGATGCTGCCACTTTCTTCAGTGCCAACCCAAGCAAGAAGCAGAGCTAGGCAAGGAGCATGGCTGCAATAGGAACCCTGGGCTCTGCTGGTGGTGATGGGAGCACGGCAAGCCGCTGAATTTAAAATTCTGCTTGTTTCTGCTGAGACACGTCTGACTGAGGAAGCAGCAAATTGCCTTGGTCAGTTGATGTCCATGTGCAGAGCAACTCCGTTGCTCTCAGATATGAGCAGTTCTTTCACTAATAGTACTGAAAATTACGAGCAGGATTGGAGTGGAAAGAAGCGTGAGAGGTTCAAATATTTGTGCATGCAATATTTACAGCTGAATTTCTGCATCACGAAACTTCACAAATAGCTTGGCTTCATGGTAAACGAAAGTCTGAATTTATGGTCCTGAATGGGACGGGGTAGGGAACCATGCTGGTGTCCAAGGTGTCTGGGACAGTTTTATAAAACACCAGCACTTGATCAGCTGCAGCAAAACTCAGACCTAGGAAACTTTTGGAGGATTCTGAGACGGGATGTGCACATATTTATATATCTTGTTGCGCAGCATAACGAAGGTGAATAAGAGGTCAAAAGTAGCTGCTGTTGCTCCATTAGAGAACACTATAATCCACGATACAGTGGTGTTGCTCAGCTGGAAAGGCTCAGTCACAGCCCTGTGATAGTAACAGCTACTGGAGTTTCCCAGAAATGCCAGGGTTTGGGTTTATGTAAACCAGAATAGAAAGTAATACAATTCAGTGTGCTGGCTGCAGACAGAGATCAGCTTCGATGCAGGAAGTTCCCCCTCTCATCAGCCTAGCAACATTTTGCTGGTTGAATTGGCTAAGGAGGTAAGCAACAGCTCTGGACTTATGATCTGGGTTTCAGCCTTCACGGAGCTGAATGCAGATACACCAGACTCTCTGCTGATGTTCAGTGTCATCCAATGTGATGATCAGCATCTCAGCAAAGCTTTCAAAGTAGCTTAATAGCTGACTCTCCTTCTCAAGCAAGCGCAAAGCCCAAATACTTCTGCAGACAAGTACCCTGGGTCTGTCCATATGCGAAACTATCTGCAGGCTGTGGGGCCAGCGTGAGACACGGGTAGTTAAGGGCATCACTGGAAAGTTCAGGAACTCTTCCCCAGGTATGACCAATCTTCTAATAAAGAAATGAGTTGGCTAACTTGGGCTGCCCAGGCAGCAGTCCCTTGAGCTCTTCTGTAGCTTCATGCTCAGAACTTGCTTGAACAGGGCAAGGGTCGTGGTCTCACCATGCTGCCCAGTGGGACAGCGATACTGGAGTCCTCTAGCTTCTGGTGGGATGGCAGACTATCGTCAGCTGGTGTAGCTAGAGTTCATTTTTTGTGCTCATTAACACTTATTTAGGGGAGAGCACATTTTTGGAAATAGGCCTGACTGTCAATCTTGAAAAACTGTCAAAAAGCAAGAACTAGAATTCAGCACTTTCCAGCTCCCCAGGCTGTTCCCTTCCCCAGCTGAGACCTGTCATAAGGGAAACAAATCATCCTTTTGCCTTTGATACTACGATGGCTTTCCTCAGGCTCCTGGCTATATATTGGCCCATAACTTTTTAAGAAACTGTTGCAATAACTCTTTATTCCCAGCTTAACTTTTAATTATGACTATCTTAAACACTTAAGTTTATGTTTTTATCAATAGACACTGCAGCTTAATGGAGAGAAT
Source organism: Cnemophilus loriae (assembly GCA_013397755.1). Classification (NCBI taxonomy): domain Eukaryota; kingdom Metazoa; phylum Chordata; class Aves; order Passeriformes; family Corvidae; genus Cnemophilus; species Cnemophilus loriae. The sequence goes on along the minus strand of VZTF01004193.1, from coordinate 672,760 downwards.
GTCCCATGTGGCTCATATTCATTGTAACTGCAACAGTTAGTCAAGCCAAGGAGATCCCAACACCTGAAACAAAACATTGCCTGACTTTTGACATGATCACCAGTGATGTTCCCTAGGGCTCAGTATTGGGGCCAGTTCTGTTTAATATATTTATTAATGGTCTGAAGGAGGGAATTGAATGCACTTTCAGTAAATTTACAGATGACACTAAGTTGGTGGGAGTGTTGATCTGCTGAAGGGTAGGAAGGCTCTGCAGAGGGATCTGGACAGGCTGGATCAATGGGCCAAGGCCAATTGTATGAGATCCAACAAGGCAAAGTGCCGGGTCCTGAACCTGGGTCAAAATAACTCCATGCAATTACAAGGCAAAGGGGCAGAGTAGCTGGAAAGCTGGTTATCAGAAAAGGTCCTGGATCAACAGCTGGCTGAACACAAGCCAGAGTGTACCTGGATGGCCAAGAAGGCCAATGGCATCCTGGCCTGTTTCAGCAGTAGTGAGGCCAGCAGGACCCAGGGCAGTGACTGTCGCCTGTACTTGGCACTGGTGGAGATGCACCCCGAATCCTGTGTTCCAGTTTTGGGCCCCTCACTGCAAGAAGGACCTTGAGGCTCTAGAGCATGTCTAGAGAAGGGTAACAGAGCTGGTGAAGGGTCTGGAGCACAAGTCCGATGAACAGCAGTTGATAGAGCTGGGGTTGTTTAGCCTGGATAAAAGGAGGCTTAAGAGAGACCTCATTCCTCTCTACGACTACCTGGAAGGAGTTTGTAGCCAGGTGGGGATTGGTCTCTTTTCCCGAGTAACATGCACCAGGACAGGAGGAAATGGCCTTGAGTTGCAACAGGGGAGGTTTAGATTGGGTATAAGGAAAAATTTCGGTCAGGCATTGGAGCGGGCTGCCCAGGGAAATGATAACATTATCGTCCATGGAAGTGTTCAAAGAATGTGTGGATGTGGCACTTGGGGACACAGGTTAGTGACAAACCTGGCAGTACTGGATTAACAATTAGACTTTCTGATCTTAAAGGTCTTTTCCAACTTAAGCAACTCTATGACTCCATGATTCAATCATTTCAAAAGAGAAATAGCACTTCTGACCAGGCAGCTCTCCAATGACCACCAGCTGTCTGCAATCTTGAGAACTAAGATAAGAAGGGTTTCTCTTTCACCACTGCCATAACTCCCATCTCTATGGGGATAATGTTGCTCAGGAATGTCAGCCAGCACCTTCTCTGGCACTGGCTTGTGTCTCAAATGCTTCTCTCCTCCGGAAAACATATTTCCATCTGCATCATTATTCTTCTCTTTGTCTGAACAAAACTTGAAACTGCTATCTCTAATTCTTGATTTATCCTCTCATTTACTAGCATTCTGGCAGACTTCTTAGCTGCTACACAGCAATGCGAACCATCTTATTTTGGGAAAATGCTACATTTTATCTCCTCTTTCGGGTCATATTATTTTCCAGAATTGGCAGACTTCTTTTTAAACTTGGTATTTTTTTCCCCCTGATACTCTGTTATAATTAGCACTAAATCAGACACTGAAGGCACTGGAGCAGAAGGCTGAGAAAGGGTTTCCTGGTAGTAAAAATATGAAAGACTGAGATAAAGATACTTCTGCTCCCAATATTCCCTCCTGGAAACTACAAATCCAGCAGATGAGAAGCCATCTGTGTGGATACCTTGTGATGCATTTTAACGCTAAAATAGTAATTGAGCTGCACTTCTAGGGCTTCCCTTGCCAGCAGCCATCCCTGGAAATCCCCTGTAGGAGTGAAAGGATAGATAAGGACAGTGCCATGGAAACAGCTGATCCTTCCCTTACCTTTCCTAAATACACTAGCAACTGGAGACCAACTTGCAAAAGTCAAACAAACTAACCAAATCTGCACAAATCTAAATATTTTGTACTCAATTTCAGTGTAATAGTCAAGAACTATAAGAAAATACAGGAAGAAAATGTGAGGTCTCAGTGCTTTTATTCTTGAAAAAAATATGTTGTCAACACCTCTTTGTGGTGAGATCTCTAATATTAGATTTGGTGTACACTTTGACATACCTTTTTCCTTGTGTTTTAGAAATATTTAAAAAATCAAATAGGCTATAGTAATGAAAAAAATCTGCTGCGTTCTTCTAGGGCAAAGATTAATGCAGAGCAGTGCTGTAACCCTACAACCTTCCAAAGAAAGCAATGGAGAGACTTTTGAACACCATTCAGTAAGAAAGACATTAGGGAGAAGCTGCAGCTCCAAATTCATGAGTCTCGCACTCACAGTTGTAAGTCCAGCAGAAATCAGAAACCTCTGCCTTCTGCCGAAGCGATATTTCACTGTTTTAGCTGCTCAAATGCACCTTGCAATCAAGGGGCAGTGTCTTCTGGTTCAAGATGTTTCTTCCAAGGGACTTAATCCCTAATCTGAGAAAGGAAAAATACAACCTGTTTCACTGCTGAAAAGCTGCCAAATCTTGCTCTAGGTGGTTGCACTGTATTTGTTTTTCCTGAAGAATACTGTGACAATATGTAGGTGGGACAAGGAAAGACCCCTGCTGCGTTCCAATTAACTTTTTTGTTCTACTTAAAAATTACTTCCAAGGTTGCTTATCCACCATGTTCTGCATCCAGTCATAACTGAGGACGGTGGTCTTACTATGACTAATTTAATTTCATGTTTTGGTGAAGTGGAACAGTCTAACCCTGCCCTATACATACTCTGGGCAATTTCTCCCACTTCTGTGACTGCATTGCCCACATCTATTGGTGATACTTTGAGTCACCGAGCACCCACAAGCTCTCTGGAGCCAAGCTTCAGAAAAACTGCAGAGAATTAAACGAGATTAAAAATAACAAATGCATATCTGTTTGTAGACAAAGACTTAAAAAAGGAGGTAAAACTGTACCATATACGGTTCAAAACGGATTAGGAGTGTCCACACAAATTACCAGTTCTTGTGTTAAACGAGCTCAGAGCACTTTTTAAATTAAGCAGGTGCAACTATGGGAAACAGGCCTCACCTTTGCAGCAAAATGTACTGAGTCAAGACTAAAAGTAGCAAATGTATGAACACATACTTCACAATACACCTTCTTGACTGGTGGCTTTGGAGGTTATTTTAATGCATTAAAACACTAACTGCTTTCACTTTCCTTAAGAAAGCAGAAGAGGAAGTAGAATACACAGCTACTACAGCTTGAGCAATGAGCTTCCTGAACTGAACAGTTTTAGGCAGAAGGACGGATTAGATTTTTTCAATTAACAGACTTTAAATTCCAATTTACACACATTGTGAGTGCTGCTTAGGTTGTTTATACTAAGCTAACCAGTCTAGCACAAGATAACATACTTTTTTCTCCACTATCTAGCTCTGTTGAGCTATTCAGGCTTCTTGTCCTATAAATGCTAATTGATTTGCATGTAAACTGTAATTTTGTAATGGACAGAGAGATCAGTCCATGCAGATGCAACGACAATATCAGGTTCTTAGTTTACCTGCATTGTATTGTTGGCTATTGTCTTAAATGACTTCTCTTTGGGAAAATGGAATGAAAATTAGCTTTTAAAAAAGAGGCTCAGACCATTAAAGTGTGAGATGAAACATAATGAAGCAAAATATTTACAAACTGGTATAAAAGAATCAGACTATCCAAACACTTATTTAATAACACTGAAGGTTAATAACATTGATTGTATTTTTCAGCCTAAAAGTACTGCTTTTATATTTGATCTGTGGTAAAAGTTTGATTTTTCAGACCGAACAACAAAACTAGTCCATAAGTTCATACTCTAAATAGCGTGTCACTTTTGGTGCTAATGGTTTGATTTTAGAAAATGCTACATTTTGAGTCACAAAGGAAAGGTTTATGATCAGAATAATAAAATGCAGTGCTTTCTCAGATGGTGTATATACACATTCATTTCAGTGACATGGCAGCCATGCCTATCACTCAACCATACTGTACATAAAGCTGGGGGCATTAAGAAACTGGTCCCTTGGCTTAGATGGAAGACTGTTCTTTTCTCTTCAAAACACATTTATGTTGACAGACATGTTACTGTAGTACCAATGTTCCCGTAAAATATTAGGGTTGTGTAACCTACTGAATTCTTCAGTAATTCCAAATTCAGTTCGGAGGTTCAAAATCAAACCTGAGAAGAAAGCACACATGCGGAACTATTGAAAGAAACCTGCTATTTCTGACAAAAGTATTACATGCTCATCTTTTTGCTTGAAATTTTAAACTTTATGATGATTTTACAACCAAACTAAGGTGTCAGTGCCATTGTTCTTCTTGATGGAGCAGAGCAGCCAGTTCACAAATAATGTTGGCCTTCATCCTGTAAACACTTATGCACAGGCTTAGCCTTTATATCATTGACAGTCTCATTGAATTCAAGGGGATTATTTGCATGAGTGTTTTGTGCATGTGCACTTGCTGTATTCAAGCCATCGCTATAACATACACGTTTTGAGGGTTGATAAATTGAAAGTCCACTTGTGTCATCTTGGAAATGCTTTCCCACTTTATTAACACACAAAGTGGATACCGGGACCTGCCTCTCCACTGCTACCACACTGCAGAGAAAACAGTAACTTTCACACGATTTACCCCATCGCCGGGTCGTTCCTGACCTAAAACCCTCACAGGATAACACACAGCCTGCGGCAAGGCCAGGCCGTTCTGCGCTCTGCAGCCCTAAAGGAGTTGACAGAGCGGGGCCACGGGGGATGGGACACCCCCTCTGGAAGCTGGGGCGCTTCCCAAGGGAGCGCGTCCACCCGGGGTAGGTCTCCACAGGCCCCCGGCTGCCCTGGGCGTGCAGGGGTGAGGGGAGGATCGGCGAGCCCCGCTGCGCCCTGACCCGGCTCACCGCCACGGCCCGGTCTGGCCCGGCGCTCCAGGCCTGCGCGCCGCCCTCTCCCCTCACAGAACGGGATCTGAGCCGGGCGCAGCAGCGTCTCAGTGGGGCCGGCGGAGCGCGGCGGCATCCCACAGCACCGCGGCCTGCGCGCCCTGCCCCCAGCACTGGGCCGCGTCTCCCGGGGGAGGCGGAGGGAGCGCAGCCGAGGGAGCCTCGCTGCTCCTTCCTCCTCCCCTTCCTCCTCGTCCCCCTCAGCCCCTCCGCAGGGCCGGGCCGTTGCGGGCGGTGCAGCGGCGCTGCCCCCGCCCCTCGGCGCTGGCGGCCGGGCCGAGCGGCGGCGGGGTCACGGCGGCGGCCGGGTCAGAGGGTAAAGGTTGCTCCCC
>VZTF01004193.1:579332-667035 GCA_013397755.1 Cnemophilus loriae | reverse complement strand
TTTCTTTTTTTTCCGCCTGTGCCTGTTTCACTCTCCTCCTGGCGGCGGTTAAGGCGGTGTGTAAACAGGTTCTGGCTTTTCTTCGGACGTGTTTGTAAAACAAACTTGAAAGAGACCGAGCGTGGTCGCCGGAGGAAGGAACCAGCCTTCCCCCGCCCGCCTGGGCGGCGATGACAAGCTCTGGCGTGAGCCTGACCCGTGCTGAGAGAGGAGGTGGCACAGGGTGACAGGTTAGGGATAAGAGGGGGACAGTAGGGCGGTGGGGAAAGATGGAAGGGTCAGTGTTAGCAGTCTAGGTAGTGTATGTGTGCTCCTGGTGAAAACAAGGTATCACCTAATGGGTATTCTCGGTTTTAGGGTGGGTTTGTCGTGGTGAAGTTACAAGCAACTTTTTTTTTGGAGGCTCTGTAATGTGGGAAAATGAAAATATGCTTGTGTAAGGTGTTAGTTGCTTCTGCTGCTTATTCACATCTAAAACAAGCATGTTTAATTTCTGCTGTCTCTTTTATCAGGGAAAAAGTTGTTTCCAACTTTGCACTGTTTTATTCCTAGGGGAGGATAAGAACTTTCTGTGTATCTTCCATGAATATATATATATGTGTGTGTGTGCGTGACGGAGACACTCCTGTGTGCCTGCACAGCAGCAACATCTGGTGCTGGTGACTGGCTGCTAGTCTTAACTCTTCAGCTGGGGAAAGAGAGATTAAGGTGATCAGACCTGCTGTCATATCTGTTACTGGAAAACTTTATGTTTTGAGAAACTTGGATTTGTTTCAGACTGTTAAGGCTTGCAAAGACCTGCAAGAGCAAAATAATTTTTGAAGTTTATATTGCAAAGGCATCTTTCTTTGGACCTGGAAGAATAGTTGTGTGTGTGCTGATGTACTTTGAGTTCTCCTGTAATGACATATTGATAGAACACAGCTCACAGGATCAAGTTTTGTGATCTTGAACACGATGTATCTGTCCAATGCCTTGTTCTCCTCTTCTTTTTGCCCCCAACTTCCACTGTTGTTTATGTTGAGTATTCAGCTGGTATGCTAAACTTCAAGGCGTTGACTGCTTCTGATTTTAGAAAGGGATTTGAATACTCACTTATCGAGAGCTGACTGACTTGACTTGCAAGTGTGTTTCTGTTTCATTTTCAGGAAGCTGTTGATAAAGAGTGTAGTAGTAGATAAACCTTGTCTACACATCTGTTCTCGAAACTTAATATTTCTGTCAAAGTAGTCATTGTTACTGCAACCTATTTGTGTGTCAGTTCTATCAAGAAATGAAAGAAAAGCCCTTGACAAAAAACTGAAAATAAAGAAACCCCAGAAATTTATATTAAAAAATCGGTTTGAATTCTCTTTAACAGAATCTAATTTGAGATAATTGTTATTTAGTGTAAAAAATAGGACAGTTAGTGTGTCCTGAAGTTTGATACTAAAAAATTGTCCCGTGAGTGGCTGTTTCCACCTGAAAATCTTAGTTTTTAACTCAGTCACTTTGTATGAAAATTCTATTTGCCCGTAGCGGACTGGTAGATCTCAGAAAGTATTTCTGTTATATTTTTTATATTTCTAAATGCGTTTCTGTCTGGATAGAGATTAGCTTTGAAATCAGGAACATTATTGCTTTTTTGGCCTCTGCTGTAGCTTTCTTAAAAATTACCCTAGTCTTTATGTTAATGCAAGGTCTGTTTTGTAGTAATTGCTAAGTTGTAACCTCATTATGGTTTTAAAGGGGCCTTGTATCATAACTTTGCTTATTCAAAAATATCTTCCACCTCCTTGTTTTTATGGACTCAAGAAGTGAATAGAACTTAAAAATACACCATAGTTCAGTTAAAACAGAGGTTTCTATCACCTGGCTTTCTGACTTTATGTGGAAACTGAAGAGAAATACTGAATGGCTTGTTTTCCTATGAGGTAGTATAGAAAGTGCGCCAAGTACAGGTTAGGGATAAGAACAAAATTAGAATTTTGTTCTAAAGGAAGTAGACCCCTGTATCTAACTTTTTAAAATTATGTCTTCTCTTAAAGCTATTCCGTGCTTGAATACAGATTTTTAAAAGGCACCTTAAAAAATGTGTTCTTAAAAAAACAAAAAGAAAACTTCTTAAATTCTTGGCAGAATATTTGCCACATTCGCTGTGCATGTTTATAAATATTAGCTTAAATAGAAAGCCCTGTACCAGTTTCTATGGAAGTACAGTACCTTAGAAAGTAAAACCAGTATTTTTTACGACAGGTTTAAATGATTGCTGTGTAAATGATACAGTTTTTCCCATTTTAAATAACTATGAATACAGTGTGTATGTAAATTTCAAGGATTGACAAAAGCGTAGAACTTGAAGTTAGGTTAATTTCACTTTATCTGAGCTTTTCAGACATAACTAAGTAAAAAAATGTGTGTGAGCATTCTGCTATACAGCAGAAATCTGCTGATGTATTTGCTTGAAATTTATCTTTGTCTCAGATGCACTGTACTGAACAATTCAATACAACTCGTTTCAGTTGTCTTTCCTGAGTAGAATTGGCCTTTTTTTCCCCTTTTTTTTTCTTTCCAGAAGTGCTTTACCACATAGGTGCTGTGTTTGTGTGTGTTTCGTTGGTCTCCAAACCCAGGTTCCTGGAAAAGCATGTGAACACCTGAAAGTTTGTGTGTAGTCTCCTTGGCTTAAAAGCACCTGCTCACGTGCTGACAGTTAACTTTGTGCATGAGAGTTTTCAGGATGGATGGTGTATTTTGACAGCTAGCTATGCTTTTATTGAGCATTATAATAGCATAGGGAGAATTGTGTCAAATGAAAATACTGCACAGTAGGATATTTTAAATTGTCCTTGTGGAATTATTTTGGTTTTGGAGCAGGTGTGTATATGCCAAGGATGGTCTGTGCTAATCAGCAAGAGATTTTTACATAGGTTTGAAAATATTTGTGTTTGTATGTGCAAAAATGAAAAAAAACTGACCAAAAACCCAGCCATAAAATGTTCATATTGCTTATAATATCTATTTTATCTTTCATTTTTAATACTCTCATAAAATAGAATCTTTTTGTTCTGGGGGTGTGCACTAGCTCATCTTCTGGTCTGGTTTTGTAATAGGCTCCGAGTCAAGGTGTAAGTGATTCTTGCCCAGAGGGGTTACTGAGAACCCCTAATTTGTCTTGCTGTAGCATTGGTTATTGGTAGCATTACAGAAAAGTGTGCGTTATTTTTTCCCCCTGACGTGGTTACTCTGCAATCTGATTGCTTTTTGCAGTGCTAATATGTATAATTTCACAGCTCTGCATTTCCTAGGAGGATTCCTTTCAGATTATGCTGGTAGGTTAAAATTTGATTATAATGAAGACTTTTTTCAGACACATCCTTCTCTTGTTAAATTGCGACGCAAGAGTTGTTAATCAGAAATTCAGTAGTAAGTAAGCCATTGTTTCTTCCTGTTTTCCTTTTGATTTGGGGTAATTTGTGGGGGATATTTTTAAGTATTATTTTTTACTCCATGTCACTTGGGATTTTTTTCCTGGTTTTTTTGGTTTATTGAACTTCAGAAGCATTTTTAAAATCCTGCTTTCAGATTTTTTATGCGCTTGAGATCAATCAGTGATGTTTGGATATAGTTTGCTGAGGTCAAGTTATTCATCAAAAGGTGTCGTTTATTTAAACTGAAAACTGGTATAAAATGCTGCTGTATTTGTGGTACATAAAATTCAAACTCTTACTTTGCCTTGCTGTCGCTGAGCAGACAGTAATCCAATGGATTGAGTTGGACTGTGCTTTCTGTCTAAGTTACCTACTGAAGTGATTGGTTACTCTGGGTAAGTAATTTAACCAATTTATAGCCAAGTTCTAGTCTGTGGTAAGAGGATAATGGTTTCCTGTGTTTTACTTGCCTGGTCCAAGACTTTTGTGCAACCATGTACCAGCAGCAGGTAATACATATGGTTAGCAAAAACAATGTTAACCCCCCCCCCCCAAAATGCCCCTATACCAAGTTCAGTAGGTGGCAGTTGTATTGTTTGTCCTTATGTGTTTCAGAATGGCATGCCCACAATATTTTCATTACAATCCAAGTATGTTTGCATTTGGAAACAATAGTAGGGAGTTTTCAGGCGCCAAAAAGAGGCGGTCGGACTCACTGCGGCCAACTATTTTTAATTATATAATGTTAACATTTAGATTTGTAGGCAATGTCTTGGCAAACAGACATTTTTCTAAGGCTGTCTTTGTAACACAGACAATAATAGTGTAATATCATATATTATTTTTTCTGTCAAACGGTTGTAGGAAGATGCCTGTCTTGGTATAAAATGAGCAACTAATGCTTGTGTCAGTAGACTGTGTACTTGTCTTGCAGTCTATATGACTGTGTGAGTTTTTGCTTTGAGCTTCAGTAGAATAGTATTTTTCCCCCTCCAGCTTAAGAAAACCTTGCATTGTTTGGGGCAGAATGACTACTCCTTGTAAGCAGTTTTTATACAAATTGTGAAAACTATTCTTGCAAAGGAAATGTTGCCAGAGAATTATAATGATGGAAGAAATGTCTGCCAACCGTCCTTCTGTTGCTCTGCTGTGTAGGGGACTTGTTTGGGTATATGCTTGAAGTCTTTTACCAGTCAGTAGTGATGAGATTTGTGAGAAAGTACTTGTTGCATATAAATATTTATTTTTCGAAAAAGTTATAAAACAGGACAATAGCTGTGAAGCAGGTATTTTATGTAATGACTGAGTAGGCTAAAAGAACATATAGAATAAAGTTGTCTCTTGAATGTTTGTACCATGTGTTGTAATGTGGAGAAGTGGAAATCTGAAAGGTTTTCGAAAAGAAATCAGCTGTAAGCAATGTCAGCTTTTGAAAGACTGACAAGGTGATAAGCAGTGCTGAATGTTCAAGTACCTTGCGATACCGTGTCCACCTGTAAAACTGTTTGATGCAAAAAATCTTTTTAGTGAGATGCTTGATGATTTATTGCAGTGTTGGTACTGGTCTTGATACTTTGCTGTGTGGTGTACTTTTCCTAACATGTCAAAAGCACCGTCGTAAAGTAGAACGGTACCTTATGTTGAAATCTTAATTTGTTGGCTTATTTTCTGGATATGGATGCACATTTCCAGTAAGTTGATCAAGATCAAGTAGATTAAGATCAGCATTACACGTGAGAGTAAGTTAGTATCACTTTTTATTTCATGGTGGAAGTTGAAGTAAATTCAGGAATTCAGGTTCCTCTGCTGCTGTGGTATGGCATTAATTTTGTTTGTTTGTTTGTTTGGGGTTTTTTTGGGCTTTCTTTTGTGTGTTTTTTATTTTTGGAAACTTTGGCATTTTCAGGATGATATGTTGTGGACAATAAATACATGTTTTGTTTCCCCCAGTTTCCTGAAAGTCTAGTTAGACAAGAACATAATTGTTGTGAGACATCTGTGATGGAACAGGGACTATCCAAATTTCTTGAAAGGATGAAATTAAGTTTTCAGGAGTTTGGTGCTCTTCTGAGCTTACCTTAGGTCAGTGTGTTTTGAATACCAGCAGTATATGGTTGATGGTAAGTAGCATTTTCATTGGGATTAGTATTTTAATTAGGAATTTGCAAACTCTTAATATTAGCTGTGATCCTAATCTTTTATTGTCTCTGAAAGACATGTAACTAGTTTAAATTATTTTTTTTTTTTTTGAGCAACTGGCAGTTCTTTTACAGTCCACAGGGCAGATTCAGTTTCACACTAGTCTAAATTAGGTTTTATAGCAAGAGTTCAGCAAGTCTTGAAAACTGGAATGACCGAGTGTAGGTCTGGTTGGTAACCAGGAGTGACTCACTAAGAGCAGGCATCTTTAACTCTCCCTTACCAATGTATTCCAGTGTACAGCTGCTGGCCTTTTCTATATTAATGAATACCTGCATCTGCTGAGTCCAGTTATTAAAATGAAACCATTTTGAGCAGTGTATTTTAAAAATACTGAAATATTAGTAGGCTAAAAGTACTTCACAGGCCCTGGTGGGAATGTACTTAGGAGGGAGCCCAGAGAGGAGTAACAGAGGCTGCAAATGAATAAATGGTGGTAGTAAAATCTGTTGATAGTAGAATGTGCTTTGTGAGTGATTTTATGTTTGTAACTGCGAGAAACATAAAAATTTAAAATGTGTCAGGTATATATAGGTAACCCAACTTTTGAGTTAACTCAAAAATGAAGTATTTAACTGAGTTTATATACATGTGCTTCTGTATGGACACTTAAATCAGAAGGAGAAGTCAAGATTCGAATTATGATCTTACAGACCTCATAAAATTGTGTCTAGGTGAAGGAAGGAATTTCAAATTGGTGCATCCTCTTGGAAAAGAAATAGTCAGACGTGATCTGGTATGTATTCGGTAGGATGGCAGCTGGTTAAGCATCCTGTAAACCCATGCAGACTTGCAGAGTGTCAGCACCGCAACTCTTTTCCCTGAAGTGGGGGGAAAGTCACAAATAGATGTGGAAAAGAAGGAAGTTGAGGGTTACCATGGTTTAAGTATTAAGGAACAGAACAAATCTTTAAGAAACTGATTTTTACTAATTCTGCTGCTCATAGCAAAGGTCTTTATGATTAGTAGTTTTTTGTGTTTTTGTTTGTTTTTTCTTCATCTACTGAATGTAAATTAAATTTTATAGTCTCAGATGGTTCAGTATTTTTTTGGACTGTCAGGAGAGAACTTTAGTCTGAATCAAATCTAATACTCTGCTCCAACTGAGCAGTTGTTCTTTGTGCATATTGATGTAACTGTCCATGGCTCTGCAACAGATTCCAGTGCAGTACTTAATTTTGTAATGTGTGTCTAAAAATAAGTGCATAGTCTTATGTAACACATCTTGTATTGTTAGCACCTAGAGGCTTCATCCCCACTGGTATAAAGTGGAACACATCCTACCTGATTTTTGATTGTGGGTATTTACATCTGAAATATTTTCTCCGTCAGTGTCTATGGGCGAAGAGTAGCTTTGTTTTAGGAATTAGTAGTAGTTTTAGGAATATCAGGTATCTTGTTTGCTTGGTAAAGTATGTTGCTCCTCTGCATATCAAAGCGAAACAACAGTTGGGAAGGTACAATATAGTTCAGTAGACATTTGTTTCCCTAAAGAAGCTCTGTGGATTCCTGCTCACAGGTGTGTGCACGTTCTCAGAGAGCTCTTACTTAATTTGGCTCTGCACTGCAACTGTAAGAGTCATGAAAGTCTGTGGATGCTGTAGATATGAAAAGGAGATGTTAATCATATTAATGCAGCTTTGAGGGCAAACTCGAAATCTCGAAAAGAAGGGTGACATTTATGATCTAATTACACTGTTCTGCTAGTTCTTGTACACCTCTTGCTGTAGTCTTAGCAATGTTTTGATCTCTTTAATGTGGCTTTTCTCACACTTTTTGAATTCAGGCTGCAAATAACATGTTAAATTAGATGATAAAATGCATCATGTCTTGCTGATAGGATGACATCTGTACAGAACAAACTTGTCATATGTAAATAATTTAAGGGACAGAAATAAAATTTATCAAGAATTACGGCTTTATCTGAGTTAACTTGGTTCTCATTTTTCACCGCTTCATGAAGTAAATGCTATGCTTTTATGTTAAGGGTGCAGCTGAAATTTCAGAGTAGAGGATTGAAAGTTCATCTCAAAATCTGAGGCCAAACCAGAGGCAACTATTCTTTATTCTATTAGTGTCCTTTTAAAAGTCAATTTTCTGTAGTGTTGTTTACTGACACCCCAAATGCTTCGCTTTACGAGGTCCTTCTCTTTACCTGAGAGATCTGGTACTTCAGTGAAGAATGAATTCAAAGGGATCTGAAGAAATACATACTTTTAAAACTAAACAAACAGGTAGTGTCTTGATTAGGTTGCATCTTTAACAATAAGTAAGATATTCGTAGATGCTTTTAATGATTGTTTTATCTGAACAATTCAAATTATTTAATTTTCTTGCAATGTCTAGGTCAGGTATCCATAACTTTGGGGCAGGGGAGGTACTGTCAGCCCTCAGACTTTCTTGTCAACTATGGAGTTAATCTGGAAAGACTGAAAATGTAAAGCTTGGTATTTATGACACCAGAAGCCCAAGCTTCAGTGTTAGGGTTACCTTGGAAAAGTATGGGTTTGTCCATCCTGAGGCCAAACAGCACATATACATATTTGGGTAGTTATTTATGTGCCATTTCTACATGTATAGGTTTTGTTCTTTGCATAGAAAGGCTGAGACTGTGCCTGAGCCCCGGTGGAGCAGGCATGCACCTCTGATAGGCAAGGCAAGGAGAAGGTGGGCAAGGGAGGGAAGCATCCCAGAGAGGAAGAGCCTATGTGCAGACCATGCCATGTTGTTCTGATCCTGGTGTGTCAGCCCAGGCCTAGCCTGTCACTTAGTACTGTGCTTGTAGAGAAGAAATGCAGTTTTGTTATAGCAAATATGTTTTTCTGTTCTGTCTGGTATTATTTCCTCTTTTTCTTGAGTAAGAGTCCAGGGAGCCAAATGCAAGAATAATGCACTGGTTGTGTATTTCAGCATTTTTATGCCCGGTCCTTTTTTTTAAGAGTGTATCCCAGAGTTTGCTCACCACAGCTGTCTGTCATCTGTTTGTTCACTGGTAAGAGAAGATAGCTAACGTGAAGTAGGTCCTGCAGTTGGTATTTTATCACTGACCCTTCTTGGCCTGGTTTGGGTAGGGCTGTGTCAGGAAAACTGTTGTTATTACCAGGTTCATGGGGGGTTGTTAGGTGAGGGGAGTTTAGTGAAAAGAATGTGCCATTTATTTTTGTGTGGAGGATCAGTACACAGTTCTTACTTTAAACACTTAATTGTCCTGTTAATGTTATTTATCTTTGTGAAGTTAGTGTGTTTATCCCACGCTCATCATATAACTTGCTATTTATGAAAAGCTTCAGAGTTTTGTGGAAGATGGCATAACCTCTCTTTTCCATCTAATTAAGCAAAACTTTGAAGTTTTATTTGAGGTTTATTCAATATCTACCTTTTTGGCTTGCTGCTTATAGAATGAATGGATAGTCTATTTTATTGATTAATGCAGGGTCAGAATGAGCTCACATCCCTCTAATGTTTCACATGCCATGGCATGCTATAAAATTGTGTGGATATGTTTTGATCCTTGTGCGATACGAATATTTTGGTGGTGAACATGTTTTCTGTGAAAACTTTTAGTCACTAATAATTGTAGTGACACTCTAAGGTATCTGTTACTGTTTTTACTGGAAAAGCAAAAAGTGAATAAGACCACAAGAGAATGACAGATTTTGGTTAGAAGGTAAGCTTCTGAAATTGTTATGCATGAAGACCATTCAAAATAATTCAGTTGTCAGTGTTAAACTAATACCGAAACAGGACAAAAAGCGAAAATGGTCTTGTTTAATCAGTTGCCCTCATCCTTTGTAGTGTCAAACCCAGAAGAGATACCAAATTTTGCCTTGGTTTGCAAAAGAAAGTTCCCTTTGGGGGTGTGTTTCTTCTGTATAAATGCAACTGCCACAGTTCTGCCCACAGTATAATTATGTCTTTTCATTTTTTTCCTGTCTCCTCTCTATTTTCCTCTCAGAGGTGAGGGTCCGGGGATGGTAAGGATATGGGTAGTAAGGGTGCTGTCTTGGAACAAGATAGACAGCTGCTAATAGAATGGGTTCCACAGCAAGGCCTTGTCATTAATGGGAAACGTCGCCAGGTCCTGCTCCTGTCAGCAGTGTGACTTCTGTGGAAACTGCCAAACTGGCAAAGTTAAATCGGCAAAAAATCAGAATTGTAAATTGCAAGATTACTAATGAAAATGTGTCCCTTGAGTAAGAATGAGACTCCTAGTGATACCTTGTAATTACACATCTGTTATGAGAATCTAATCTAAATTTGAAGTTGATATTTGAAGTGATAGAAATCTGTGCAACACTGCTGAGATGGTCATATTCTTCATATATTGGTTCTTTAATATCAAATATGCTTTAAAATCTCAGCTATTAGAAGTTTAAAATTTTTTTCACTTAGTGTGAGAAGCTTTGTGTTGGGTTAGTACATAAACCTGGAGAGGAGCAGCTCTGTTCTATCAAGTCATGAAGGCTCTCCAGTGTTCATATAGGCATGTGATGCTGAGAACTAAAGTTTTGTGTGAAGACAGGGGTTTAGGTAAATGCAAGACACTCCAGGTAGCCTTTTCTTGTCTCCTGTACTTCCAGAATGCCTCTCTTTTTCTACCTTATGTATTCTTATGATTTGTTGGTTTGTTTTTGTTTGGGTTTTTTTGTGCTTTTCTTACTCTTTCATCACTTCTTTTCACTGAGTTTCATTTCTTCCCCAGCAACTGAAGATTGAAAAGTGAAGTTTTGGATCACCTCATTGTTCTTCCTGATGCTTAGTCTTCGTATGTCAGACTTGTCTCATTTTCAGTTCAGAAACTGAGAGGGATGTAGGTCACTGTTTAAATGAGTGTTTGAAGTTTTCTTACAAACAAACCCCTCCCTCAGTACATAAAACCCTGCTTCAGTGGCCGTTAAAATTGCAAACTCAAGGGAATCTGAACTCAAGGAATGCTGCAATGAAGGTTTTCTTTCCCTTCTTAACTCAGGGTCCATCTGCTTCCACTGTTACACAGGTTTTTTTTTTTGATCAAATAGTGTTTTCCCCAGAGCAGTCTGGTCTCACTGGTTAGAGAGGATTCCTGGTGTTCTCAGCACTGAGGTTTTTCTTTTTTAATCCAGTTGTTCAGATCATGCTATCCAAAATTATAGGTAAATACAGGATTAATGTTTTCTCTCCAATTTCTTCATTACGATTTCATGGAAGTGCATTATAATATGTTTTTGGAAAGTTATGTTTTTATATTACCTCACCGAAGTGACAGCCATGCATTACAAATAGAGAAACAGGCACTGGCTTAGTATTTCATAACAGAAATATCTTCATTTAATTTGCAGCTGTGAATAGTTAATGCTTCTCCATAGACTCGTGAAATATTTCAAGCAGAAGGCACTTGTGAAAATCTTTGTGTGGCGCCCTCAGCATTATTAAAAAAAAATAAAACAGAAACCTTAATAGACAGGGTAAAATCGGTTTACATATGTGGCATTTAAACAGCTAGACATGTTTTCTTTCTATAGTCTCTGTGTCATTAATTAGAAAAGGATGGAGGTAGATCTTGACAGTGGTCTCTCATCCATTGGCCAAAAGAATGAGAAACTCTGGAAAGGGTGGGTCCAGGATCTGAAGTGTCTGTAGTGTCTGGGTCTTTGGGACTCTCTGCCTGCCCATCAGCATCTTACACATCTGTCTCTTTCTTTCTGCAATTTCTTTTTCTGTTCCTGTTCTGAACTCCAATTCCTCTTCTGATTTCCTCCTCCCCTGTGTTCTAGCTATTCTCCTGATAGCACCTAACTGGTATTTAAGACAATGACGAGTATTTCTCAGTCCTAGGGTGACGGATCCTTAGCTATCTCATGGCTAACCTTACATGCACACCATCGCACAGCGCTCTTGTGCAAGAGGGTGAAATGTGTTGTAGATCAGCAGAGAGCCTGCACGATCTCAGTGTGGCACATGAGCAGGGTGATGCAGAGCCTTGCAGCTGAAGCAGATTTGAGCAGGTCTTCATTGTGGTGGTACGCAGTGGCTTCCTAAGACAAGAACGTACTGTACTTGTCACTGTTGCCCAGCATTCAAGTACCAGAGCATCCCAACAGACTAGATTTGAAAATGTTTTCAGCTGGAGGGGGATATTTTTCTGTTGAAAAACATCGAAATATCTCAGCTGCTCTAAAAAAGGATAAATTTGATCAGTTTGGCCTGAAAGATGGTTAAAGGTTGTGTTTGGTTATAAAAGGCTTATGCATTCTGTAATTTGGCCAAGTGAATGCATATGGGGTCTTAATGACTAATATTGTACAATACAGTATTACTGCCTGTGCTTTCTGTAACAATTTAGGTTGGTCTTAATTTAGTAAAACTGAATCGGTGTGTTTTCATAGCTTTTTCTTCTTCCAAAGTAGTGCATTTGAAGGAAATTTTAAACAAGGCTCAGATTAAAGTGCATTTCATGTGCATGCAATTTATTGTGGTGTTCTGAACATGAAATATAAGAAGAGCTATAGAAAATTTCGTGAAAATCCTTAGTTTAGAAATGGTGGATAAACTTCAAGTTACATGATTTTGTTCAGAATTCCGAACTTTAAAATATACAATTTTCAAAGGGGGCTATCTGCCCAAAATTTCTTTTGAAAATGGCTCTGGAGTTAAATGCTTATAAAAAGTATTTTTGTGCTCTTGATTTTTATTTTATTTTCTTTTCTGAAAGGAAGTGTCACTTAAGGAGATAAACTGTATCCATAGGAAGATTATTGATATTTTTAGAAATGGATTGGAAAGCAGTTAGCTGTAACTTCATGGTTAAGGAATGACTACCATTGTTTGTGTTGTAAATGAAGATGCTTTAAGTGTAAGGGTATGGGACGATTATGTCATGAGAAGAAGGGTGAAGCAATTAAAACTGAAAGTGTTACAAGAGGAGTGAGTGTTCCCGGGTGAGGTGAAGGTTTTAGTTTTATTTGGTGTGTTCACCTGCATTAAAACTACTGTGAAAATAGTAAAGATATTTATTTAAGGAATATATGGCTCATTTTCTCTACTTCTTTGTGTTTTACAACTGAGACTCAGCTACAAGTCCTTGGGTGTCAGCTATAAGATCCAGATTTATCCCACGTATCTTTCTCCACTTAGTTTTATTGCTTTGTTGCTGTTGAGTCTTCTGACTTCAGCTGCCTAAAAGGCAGGCACGTAGGCCTCTGGAAGTCCAGGTAAAGAATTGCAAGAACTTAGCTATCCTTGAAAATGCATGCACACAGCAGAAATGAGCATTTGCTCTCTGAATGAATAAGCGTAACTGAAAGAGTACGTGTGTTACAGCAATGTGTATAACAGGTCACAGAGACATCGTAAATGTTGCTGTACCCTTGTCTTCCTTTTCAGACTATGCTTGTGGCGATACTCACATAGCCAGTCTTTATGTTGTGCAGATACGCTGCAAGTAATAATCAGGGATTTTCACTAGGATAGATTTAAATGTGTGAGCTGCTGACGTTGTGAGTTGCTGAACTAAAACTTCCCCTTTTTATGCTTCAATTTCCAGATAGGGATATTTTTTCTTATTGTGCAGGTCTTGTTTGCAGTGTGTAACCTAAGGTTTTGGCAAAAATCTTCCTATGTAAATAGGTGGTAGAGCTGCTAGACCTATGCTAAAGCATAAGAACCCTAATAAACCTGGTATCACTTTAGCAATTAATATTAATATTTAATTTAATTGTAATTAATATATTAATTACAATATAGTAATGGTTGAGAAACCTTCGAATAATCTTAAAAAACCCCCACAAAAACCCAAAACCAAATGCTGTGCAACAGTGTATAGTCTGTAGGACCCCTGTGGGATTATGCATTTTTTCAAGATTGCTTCTATGTACCTGTGTGAATAGTGATTATCGAGATCTCAAATAAGAGTATGGTTAGTATATTTTCCGGTTACGGATCAGTTCTGGACTCATTTTCTTCTCCCTCATTCTGTCCTCCCTGTGTTGTGGTGCTTGTCCTTCTTGGTGAAGGGGCTGTATTGAATTATGGTTTGTTTACTGGCTCTTCACGGGCTGCTTACTGCTTGGTTTTTAGGTGCAGTGCCTCTGGGATCTTTCCTCTTCAACCTTCTTTGTCTGGCAAAGCTAGAGTTTGTAGTTCAGAAAATTTATTTAGATTCTTTTGTTTGAGACATGTGATAATTTTTTATGTGTAATTTTATAAGTATGTGTGGTGTTGCTTTTGCAGTCTCAGTATGTGCTTCCCCTTTCAGATGCATATATAGTTACTAGTTCTGACTGAAAAATGTGTTTAAGTTACAGTTTCGTGCCTTTTTTTTCTTTCTTTCTTTTTTTTTTTTATGAATCAGAACAGTATAAATTGGATTAGAACATCCAGAATATAAAGTTTTCAAACTGTAATTTCTGCTCAATTACTCAGTGTCCCTTCTAATTGCGCGCTCCTCTTGAGAGCTATTGTGAGAACGTCCCTACTGGGCCACCATGCTGACAGTAGGAAGTTAACCCAAGGTACAGACTTTGTTTGCAAAAACCTCCTTAAAATATGAGCTGTAGTTCTTGTCCCCAGTTTATGTGTCCTAACAAAGTTCAAAATCAGGCTACATTGTTTTCCAGTTTTTTCAGTGCTTTTTTATTGATTTTTATTTTGTCAAGTATGTAACGTACTCAAGAATCACTGAGTTTTATCAGTGTTAATTTATCTTTCTGATGGTTTTGTTCTTTAAAATGTGTATTAGGCTTTATAACTGTAAAAATATGCTTGATACTGATGGGTTTACGTAAACTGGTGGACTTGCTTATAAACAGTTACTTGAATTTTTTTTTTAAAAAAGAGTTCTGGATCATTAAGAAGTGTAATGGAAAAAATCATATTTTCTGAAAAGAGGCAGATATGTAAATGCTTAAGGGAGCATCTTTTACGGCAGCAGACATACATTACTCCCATATACATCGTGTAACTGACACATGTTAATGATGGTGTGCTCCAGAGGAATAAACTACTGACACAATTTCTTTCATTTGGGCTTTTATCTAACTAAGCCAACTAGAAAAGGTCATGGCACTCTTTCATACTTTATTTAAAACTTTTAACTATGTTTCATGTGGTTTTGAAGATTCTCGAAGGGTCAGTTCTTTTAAAAAGTGAAATTTCTGTTGTATTACCTGTCAGCCTCGCTGGACTTAATTTCAGTATTGAAACCAATAGTTTCTCAATATTGCAGTTAATAAATTTAATTGGCAAGATTCCTTTTGTGTGTGTGTGTGTCTTCATCCTCTTACAGAGAAGTCTTGAGATTTCTGGATTTTTATTCTATTTTTGCTAATTCTTTAGTGAAGAGTATGTGTTTACGCTTAATTTGCAGTCTCCAAGCTAATATGCCATCAAGTATATATTCCAAAATTGGACAGTTGGGTTTTTTTACATGCAATTTGTTTTGAGGGATGATATAACCTGAGATTGTGGATAGGGTACATTTTTCTTTTTTGCAGAATTAAGCAAGCAATTCATTAGTGAACATCTTCCTTATAGAACCTTCTTGTGGGAGATACACCAGAATTAAAAGCATGATATCCATCTAAAAATATCTTCAGCTTGTGTCCAGATAGGAGACAGAGAGTACTGTTTTCTATTTGTTTCAAAGTACACCTTTGTTAAGCGAACACTTCGGATTATTGGGATGCTTAAAGCGACCTGATGGACTTTTTAAGTAAGGTCTTGTCTCTAAAGTCTCTGTTAACCCGTTTAGTAAATAAGGTCACTGTTAAAGGGTTAACACAGACATTGCTTAGGCGTTAAGTCTAGCTTTCTTCAGTTAACTCCAAGGAACTTGACATAGGGTTGTCGTGAAAAGTAAATGTCCAGATCCAGGGATTCCACTGCTGCGGCCAAATTAGGAGCGGGAGAACAGATTCCAAATCTCCTGTCTTGGCTTTCAGTGTCCTGGAAGGTACTAGTAGTTGATAAACAGATACCATTAAAGACTGGCAGGAAGGTGTCCCCTGAAAGCTGTTTAAGGGTTTAAAAAGTGGAAGTTATTATTAAGCCGTTCTTCATTTATTTGATTTCTCTGATTCCTTGCAGCTGGTCTTGCAGCTCACCATTCCAAGGGCAGAGAGGAATAAGCTCTGTCTCTTAGAATTATTTTTACTTATCTGTCATTTTTTGAGGATGCTGGTGTTATCATTCATAGCCTGCAAGAAGGTGTTTTCTATAGGCAGCTGTAGTGGATTTGGCTGAGATGAATTCATTTTCCCATAGCAGCCCTCACAATGATGTGCTTTGCATTAGTGGCTAGAAAGGGGTTGATATCGGTGTTTTGGCTACAGCTGAGCAGCTGTGGCAAAGCATCAGCACTGTATCTCCAACATTTCCCCCATATCAGTAGGCTGGAGGTAGGCAAAATCTTGGGAGGGGACACAACTAGGCCAGCTGACTCAAAATAACCAAAGGATATTCCATACTATATGAAGTGAGCTCAGAAGTAAAAGCTAAGACAAAGAGGAGGAAGGGGGCTATTTGTTATTTTGCAAAGTTTGTCTTCTGCAGCAGTTGCTACACCTGCCGAAGCCCTGCTTCCTGGAGAGTGGCTTGCTGATGCAGAGTGGACAATAAACTTTTTTTTTCCTCTTCTGCATGTGCAAACTTTTGGTTTTGCTTTAGTAAACCGACTTAAGTCTAGAGTTGTTTTCCATCTTACTTTCTCTCCCCTGTGCATGTGGGAAGGGAGAGCAATAGAGCAGCTTGGTGGGCACCTGGTATCCAGCCAAGGTCAACCCATTACAGAAGCAAAAAGCATTAGATGGACAGATTTTAGAAAAATTGTGGGAGTTAAATTTTTGGACAATGTGGTCTGTTCAAAACAGTGTCATATTTTTCTCTTTTGGAAGCAAGACACAGAAACCATTTATGCAAGATGCTGGTTTCCCCTAGACAGAGATCACGGAAGAACAATATAAACATATTTTGTGGTGTCAGCCTTCTGAGTGAAGTATCAGCTGCAGAGCAATGGCTTCAATACAGCCATATCTGAGCAAGCTATTTATGATCATTACCACCACAAAAAGCTTTGTGCTTTCTTTTTTTCCCTGCCTTCATAAATGCTTCCTGGCAAACAATGATCTGCCAGCGCAGGTACGTGTATGACAGGGAAGTGAGCAACTAAACAAACCCAGGAGATCCGGCCAGTCAGTAAACTGGCAAGGAAGTTGCTGTGAGAACCAATGGAGAAGCTGATTGGCAGAACCTGCTCTGATAAATGAGGAAAGTAATTTTTAAACTGCTCCTTGCTAGACAGGCTTGCAAGCACTGCCTTAGGCTCTAACAATTATCTCTGGTTTCCAGCAAGGCAGCTGAATTAAAGAGAACTGGAAAAGAAACAGGAAAAGAGGAATAAGTTTCTAAAGAGATATTTCAGGTAGTTTGCTGTGTTTTTCTCCAGCTTAAGCATGATCTAGGAAGCTGTTGCTGTTCTTGGTGGTTCTCACAGAATTAGGTTTTGAAGGTCATAGATGGGAGTATTTCATAGATGGAGCAAGATCTTGGCTCAGCAATTAATTTAAACACGTCATTGTGCTAAGATGGTTTTGGTCTGCTCATGGTGCGACTAATGTGATATTTCACAGAGCATCCATTGGAAATTGGCTGAGTCGAGGTGAAGTCCAGGATTCTTTGTATATAGGATGTCTTCTTCTGTAACTGGCTGTAGCAAGTATACGTGTTTTGCACAACATTTCCAGAATAAGTTCAGCTTTTTACGAACATCACTTAGTAAGCTAGTAACCCGAAATAGAACAGTTCAGTTGGGATGAATTTGCAAAATGGGTTACAGCAAAATTAAACTTTATGGAGGAAAATCTTCAAATCTGCCATCTTATGTGCCCCTCTGTGGTTTTTTTTTAGTTTTGGTTTTGTTCAGTTTTTATCTGTATGCCTGTTTTATCCAAAGGTAGTTTTCTGATACTTTCCTAACAGTCAAATTACTTTTCATCTTCAAGTGTGTCTGTTTCCAGGAGCCAGACCTGCCTTCCTCTGTAGTAGCAAGTCCTAAGTCGAGCTCTTGGCTGCTGTAGGCTGAGTATCCATTATAACAGACTTACAGAATTTATTTTGCTAAGAATAGCAGTTTTTATAGTAACTTCGGTTTGTCTCACTTCTCAAACTTTAGATGGAGACAGAAGCTGCATTCTTTGCATTCTATCCGTAGTGAGGGAACGAAGGAGGGAATTCGTGCCTTTCAGTACAGAGTATAAACCTGGAATTTGCTCTTCTGCATAGTTGCAAAATATGCTAGCAATTCCCTGTAACTTTTTGTTTGTGCTACTACTCTCATCTGGTTGAGATCTATCCAGTACTAAAAAAAATTCAGTGCAGAATTTTAGATTTAGAGACTCTTTGATAATATGCAAAGGAAGAAAAAATAACTCCTATAATGTTAATTCTCATTGCCAGTCTTATGGACAGTGGGGCTTTCAGTATTACCAATCTGTTGTTTTCGGTGTTTAAATGATACTGTCTCAGACCTTTGGGCTTTCTTTCCTGGTCTCAGTTATGTTTTATGCTCTTGTCAAAGTGAGCGAAAATGAGTATAGGCATTTTCAATTCAACTAACAGCAAACTCAAAAAGAGACCTGTTATTTAATCATATTCTTAAATATGAACTGTTATGTTATGCTTTTTTCAAATCTTTCGATTTGTTCTGTGTTTTTGTTTTAAGGGTGTGTTGAACTTTCAAAAAATGTTCTGCATATTGATATTGTAACTTAAAACATACTCAGAGTCCAGATATGTATAAGAACAGAGATTATACCAGTATTATTTTTTAATTCATTTGCCATGGAAGGATTTTGAATACTTGTTATTGTATTGTTACAGGAGCTATTTTTGATGGACAAAAGGCCGACAAATAGGTAGCAAGAAGTATTGGAATGTGAGGTAGCTGGGGATGAAACTACTGGGAAAACTTACTGAAAATACTATATATTTTTATATTTAAATCTGTGTAAATATCATGAGCAGTAGGCTTGACATCGGAGCATTTTTTGGATGCTTTTGGATGATACATATCTTTTAATCTTAATTACATGTAGTCAGTCAAGATAATCTCTGGGTGCTCATTTCTAGATGCTTAATTAAATACTGTAGGAGAAGGATTTAGCATACATAGTAACATTTGTAATAATGAAATTTGACTTAGTCTTAAATGTTCTAGTGTATCTTTGCTTAAAAGAAGGGTTCTTAATATATTGTAAAATAAAGGAGTGCTCAGTATAGCTCCATTTATAAGAGTGCCTGTGTAATGACACAATTTTGATTACAAGGTCATTGTGCTTTCAGATGTATCTGTGCTTACATTAAAACTTTTTTTTTCCTTTAGCTGCCATTTGAATGTTACTAGTGCCTTATGAATTGGTGAGTGCAATTACTGTTCTGGTCCATCAAGAAATTGAGTGTGGGGTAGCACAGACAATACTGAAGCAGTAATTTGACCCAAAGAGTTCTTGCATTATCACCTGCAATACATCAAAAGGAAAGTTTGCCGTTTAACTATTCCAATTTAAAGAGCAAATGGCTGAATAGTTCACTGAACTGAGGAGGTGAAGTGAATAAACTTTATGTTGTTTCTAGGTACTTTGGATTTACCAGTCAGGAATAAAAAGGTGTTTTTTAATCAGAGGCAAAATAACCTGGACACTGATCATCTGGAAGAGATATGCAGTTTGCTTAACTGTCAGTACTACCTTGCTCCTTGTTATTAAATTAGTGTAAAATCTGGATGGGCCCTGAAAAGAGTAATTATAGCCTTATTTTTCATGTTAAGTGCAGTTAGATTTTTGTAATTTTGATTGAGAATTACAAGCACTCTGCAAAGACGAAATAGTTTTATCTGTTGCCCAGTGTCTAAATATAAGCATTAAAGTCTAAATTGTTAGTGTACCTGGCCAAAGACAGTTTTCAGTTAAACATTCAGTTACCAGAGACTGTGCTGTGATGTTTAATGTGAAACCCAGCTTTTTTGAAATTCCCGTATTAAGGATATGTTATTACTGGGCAGTTATACATCATGGTGCTTTTTTTTTGTATTTTTCTCCTTGAATTTTTCTTCCTTGCTGTCTGTTTAAAACAAGAAGAGGGAAAAATGAAAGAAAAGGTAAAAGTCTCTTCTACAACCCTCTTTCCCTCCTCACAAAAAGGAGTATGGATACAACTTAATCTTTAGACCCTCATTTAAAATAGTCTAGGCCCTGTTGGTGTCAGTAAAATTCTCAATGTGTAAAATCACTTGCTTTGGGGAAGGGATTGGCCCCAATCCCAAACTAAACACAGTTTGATTTGTGAGTTTCTGATTTGACTTCAGTGAGGCTTGTTGTGTATATAGCGTTTCCACTGAAGAGTATATTGTGTAAAAATAAAGTAGAAGAGCGATTGAAGGGCCACTGCTGATTTGTTTTAAGCTGGTATTTTCCAATAATGCATTTTGAATACTTTACCATGAGGCCTTTTTATTTATTCAAATACACTTTTTTTTCCCCCTTGCTTATCACTTGCTGATCTACAATTTGCTGCAGAACCTTTTGCTTGTCAGCAAAGGTATCTTGCTGCTCTGTTTTCCTTGAGCACCTTGTGCGGTGCTGTCTCTTCAGGGGCAGGGTTGTTGCCCTTGTTTGTTGCTCTTGGACACTGGTTGGTCTGCGCAGGTGGGAGTGCATGAGCAGAGCACAGCATCCATGGATGAACCACGAAGAGCCTGTAAGAGTGAAACCAGTGATCTGCAAATTGCTCTCAAACCAAACAAGCAAAAAGGCTTATGATATTTTGAATTAACTTTCCTCAATGATTTGGCATTTGTTTGCTAGGAGAGCTGACAAGAGCATAAACCACTGTTTCATGGTTTAGTAAAGTCCACAAGGGGTATTTAGTGAAGTCACATGCTCTTGATTCTCTACAGAGTATGTGTATAAGGGTGAAGGCATGTCTCCTTACCTTTGTATTACTGAGTCCTACTTAGGAGATACGTAGCTCTTTATCATGAATTGCACTTATAGTTTGCTCTGTTATTGTTGCTGCATTACTGTAAAATTGCTCTACTGAAAACCTAAAAAGAAGGGCATTTTGGAGTTATCTTAATATCCAGTTAAACATCAGTGGATAAAATTCTTGAAACATGCATGGGATAATGTAGTGTGGTGTTGAGTTAAATGGAGTGATTGGAGAAAAAAGATACATCCATGTCTGGGTTGTGTTGTTTGAATAAATTAAACAAAATAGATCTGCATCAGTGCCTGATTAGGCTAGACTAGCGCAGGTGTGTGCTTATAGCTCCATGTAAATATATGATGCTTGAAGAATTAAGCGGAAGAAGACTTGGAGAAGTCTATTGGAGAATCTGTTAGATGAAATAGAATGAAATTCAGTTTCAGTGGATGAATTGATTTAGGTGCAGTGGTGTATACTGACCAACTTCAAACAAAAAAGCAGGAATACTGCAGGTGTGCTCAGATGAGTGGTGTTGATGTGTGCTGAACTTCCAGTGTGCAGAGGCTGGGTTGTTGCTATTGGGGCTTAGTTCCGTTTCTGCACACATTGTGCCAAAGGCTGCATGTGCTCTAAAGCTGGAGCTTAGATCCTGCATACAACAGTTGGATGAATACTTAGTTTTAACTTAACTTGCCCAAACATCTAATTGAAGGTAATACTCCTTTAACTATACTAAACAAACAAAAAAATATTTTTGCAGGTTTTTAACAGATGTGAGGGTTGCTTTATCTTTGAGGCATGAGTTGCGTAGCTGTTCACACAGAGGTCCTTGTATGCTCACAGCTATTTGAATTAGAGACCTCTTCTGTTTATAAGTGATGTTTAGCTGAAGTATTCTTGGTGCCCTCCCCTGTTTGCTGACAACACTTGGCTATTTTTATTTTTCCCTGAGCTGTGCAGTTTTTTATTTGGAGTTTCTGGCCTTTAAATCTAGTTGCCCTACTTGTCATTGGCGTCTGTGGCAGTGGCTTTGTGGTCTCTTCAAGCTGTGTGTATTGTAGGGCAGGGCCAAAAGATGGTGGCTAGGTGCAAAAGCTTTTCAGCAGCAGATGAGATTGATGCTTGTTTATTTAACCTGTCTGGGAATGTGCTCCAGGCTGCTGATTTGTGGGGTACATTAGTGGATCTCTGTCTTTCCCACATCATCTTGGAGTGAAATAACTTTATAATACAATACAGGTCTGCAGCCATCTTTGTCCATCAGAGAGAGCACAATCTCTAGGTGTTAGTAGGATAATGGCTTTGCTTCTAGGATTTAGCTGAAGGCACTGCAACGGCCTATGTATTAGAAACAGAAGAGGGAAGGGAAGCATCTTACAACCGGACAGATGCTCTGCAGTAGCTAGATTGTTCTTACGTGCAGGTATGGACAAAGCACAGTTCTGCTTCACTGCTGACTTCTGCTTCCTTGGCTGTAGGAAAGAAAGGCCAGGAGTTCTAGCCTTATAGGAGGATATTTTTGGCATTGCCTTCATGTCTTGCTGTCTCGACACAATCAGAGAAATTTTAATAGCTAGAGTTTAGGGATAGGCAGGAATATACCTGTGTTTTGCCAAAGCACTTGTATCTGTTGTAGAGGATCTGCCTTGCTGTTTGACCTGAAAACAGATGGTCTTTCATTTTGTCAGGTTTCCTAGCTGACAGCATCCTTTCTTTTGCCTCTTTTATTTTTCACTTTTTTTATTTTTCCAAATAAGGTGGCTTTTACACTGCTCGGAGACCTTGGCTTCAGCTTTTCCTTTCTCTCTTTTCAGACGTGAAGAAAAACAGTCACAGTTGAAGGCTTTATAAGCTTCACCTCCACCTCTAATGACTCATTTGTATTCACTCTGTTGCTGTCACTGTAGATTACTCAGCAGGTTCGTGTTGCCCACTTTGTCCCCTCTGCCTGCAGTTTCCCTTCTCTAAAGTGAAAAAAAACCCAAACCGGACAACCAACCCAAACCCACAACAAACGCTCTCTCCAGTTCTCGAAGCAGTTAGCCACAAGTCTTACTAGTCATACATGTCCTCAAGTTTGTCACTACTTTTCTCTTTCTGGAGTCAGTGTGGAATTTCGCTGTATAAACTTTCCTTGCACTATGGACAGAAAATATTTTTTACAGCCTGTTTTTCTAATATCAAAAAGGAGGAGAAAGATGGAATAATTTTATTCTGAAGCATTCATCGTCTCCTCTCCCTTTTCCTTCAGGCTTTGGGACTGGCCGTTCTCTCGGCTGTTCAGCAAAGTAATTGGTGTGTCTCTTGATTTCAAGACACTGCAATGGAAATATGGAAGTGAGTGTCACAGAGGAAGTATCTGTATCTTTTTAGTGATGCAGATCTGCTAACAGTAAAATACCTGATTGATTGGCTTCTTTACGGCACTAAGATATGGTGATGATGTCTCCTTCCATAGGAATGAAGTAGGGGTCTCTTAACTGAGACTCAAGAAACTGTATTGTTGACTTGAAGCATCCTTTTTTTTTCTTCTCAGTGGAAGACTAAACTTCAGGCCCAGTGCCCAGAAATTTTGCGTATGTCCTGTTCAGTTGGATACAGCTGACTGGGGTAATTTCTGCTGCTACCTGGAGTAAGGCCCTTAGGGTTGTTTTCATAACGGCTTTCTCATTCCAGTGTAAAGCTTAATTAGGATTAGTTTTACTTAATTTAAGATGTAATGCACAGATCTTGCACTTTAGAGTTGTCCATCCCAGAGAAACAGAAATGTCACGTCATCTTTCTGCAGCTGATCAGTGAAGTGGAGGGACTGAGAGGTCTGGGTTACAATGATGGTGTATATCACTACAATATAACAATATTGAAGAAAATGCTGCAAAGTCACATGATATTCACCAGGACAAAAAAATTTAACATGTCAGGGATTGAGTTTGCTTTTCGTTGTGATCTGGGTGTTGTGAATACCTTAACAAAAGTCTCAGTCACTTCATGGCTTAGATCCTGAGTGGGAGATTTGGACCTGTGAGGTAGACATCTACAGATAGATCTGTCATCTCTATTATGCATTCAGAGAATACTTTTTGAAATATCAGTTCGGTTTATGATAGTGCTAAAGTGGTGTCTGTTGTGATTTGAACACCTTAGGCACAGCAGGGTCAAAATTTGCCTCAGACCAGTGAGAAAGTTTGTTGCCCTTTTAAATAATATCCATGCTCCTGTTTGGACTTGCTTTTGCCTATTGTTGGAAGCCTGAAGATACTTTTCGTTTTTCTTTTTCCAGCAGTAGTGTCTTCCAGTTTTTAGGATAATATTAGTCTAATATTTGTTGAATTAAAATTTGGGATAAGATAGTGATCACCTACAATGGATATTTTGAAATATCCTTACTGAGAAGAAAAGCACTGTAAAAGGGCTTAATGGTTTGGGTAGCTGTAATGTCCAAGTAATAGAAGAGATATGAGACCATAAAAGCAGGTCGTATCAACAAGAAATTGTGTAGTTTCACTGACATTGTAAACACTTACTTATACTGGCCCAAACCAGATAGTTACTACTTGTTTTTTTTTTTTTCTTTTTTTGGGACCATATACCCTTGTGAAGTTGCTTTCATCTGCATGTTTATTCTCATTTCGGGTTATTTCAGCACTGGAAATGGCTCAATATTACAGTGATGTCTATTCAGCCACATCTCACCCTTTTCCCTGTATAGCACATTAAGATTTTATTGCTAGTGTATTGTCTAAGAAGACTACTGGTGTTCATTCTTACCACTCCTCCTTGTAGGGAACCTCTGTTACAACTGTGCAATGTGGACCAAGTCAGTGTCTTTGGAATGCTGTATTTTTATGAGTTTTTGTGGTGACAATTACTTGCCTCTTTTTATCCATTTAGCAATCTGAAATCTAATTAAATGAGCGTTTTGTAATTTTTGGTCATCTTTATTAAAAATAAGTAGTCTTTCCATTGGAAATTCACTCCCCAGATGAAATCTTCAGTGTATGTGCTCTCCCCAATACTGAGAAAGACATGAGTTTGTGCACAGATAAGAGATGTTGAGTTTAGTTGTCTTGCCAGAGGTGCACTATGTGGAGGAATTAAAAGTGAAAGATGAAAAGGAGTTGTCAAGTCATACAGGCTAAAGAAGAATTTTGAAAGAAGCAGTTGAGAAGTGTAATTGAATGTGAATATGGTTAGCCAGAAACTGAATATTATCTTAGGTTTTATGAGTTTGAATACTCTTCCACTGCTCTTTGTGATCTTTGCAGGGCAGGAGGGATAAAAGAGGGCTTACATTATAAGAGTTTTATATTAAAAAATAAAAAAAATCCTTCCAGTTGGTAAAGCTTTTGAAATCTATAGTCTGTAGGGAGACCTTTTTATTGAGATCTACATGTACACAGGTATTTGTGTGTGTATGGTTTATATCTTTTTATCTTGATCTGTGGATTGTTATAGCCCTGTCCCTTGAGTTTGGTGAAATGAGAATCTTTGTTCTGCTGTGATTGTTAGGTTGTCTGTGTGATGCAAGTGAGCAAGAATGTGGTTGTAAGGTACCAAGTAGAGAGGTTTGTTTTTGTTTACAAGTATACTTGACAGAAAAGTATACAGAAATGTGAATGTTTTAGGATTATCTCTCCATTAATATGTTAAAGCTAGTAATTAATAATCCTGCATTATTTTTCTTCGTAATTATCAGAT
This sequence comes from Cnemophilus loriae, assembly GCA_013397755.1. NCBI lineage: Eukaryota > Metazoa > Chordata > Aves > Passeriformes > Corvidae > Cnemophilus > Cnemophilus loriae. The sequence goes on along the minus strand of VZTF01004193.1, from coordinate 641,773 downwards.
GGTGACTCTTTCTGAATGGAAACTGTTACTGTAATTTGGACTTAACGTATGCAAAGAAAGACAATGGTGATTTTATTTCATGAAGTGGTTAAAGGGGAAACTGCTGCTAGAACAAGCTCTAAGTATTTCTTTTTCCCGCCTTAATTTTACTTGAATAATTAGAAGATTAACTTGGATATTTCTGTGCATCTGTACTTACTAAGTGTGACACTCGAGTCTTGGAGGTGAACTTGTCTGCAAAGTGATGGTGGTTCTGCTTGGAGAGCTGTCTCCTACTCAAGTTAATGGTGGTAGAATCTGTAGGAAAAGATCACTCAAGATTACTGGTCCTTTGTGCTTAATGTTTGTTTTCTATTAACTGTCTTTTGTGTAGTTGTTTTGTGCTCTTGCCAAAGCTCTGCATGTTTGAGCAGTTTATAAATAATTTTGATTGTCCTAAGTGCAGTTCATTGATGCCTGTTCTACTTTAGGCTTCAAATGCTGCGTCCTGAGATACTGATGTCAATGTAGAGCTGTCTTAGGCGAGTGTAAGGTGCAGTTGAAATAGAATATGGGAGAGAATAAGTAAATGAGCTGCAGATAAATACAATAAGTATTTATTAAGGTAAATAATAATAAATAAGGTAAACTTAGTTTATTGTACGTGGTTGTTCAGTTATTCATTTTAGATGCTGGTTGCACATCTGTGTGACAAATAAAATGATAATATTCTCTTTAGCATGAGCTGTTAGAATTTTGGTGTGACAAATTTAGCATTATTGGCTTTGTTCCAATCAATAAGATCAGAGGAAATGTAAAGTATGCTCAGTTAGATGCAGTGATTAGGTCCACCTCACTTATATTTAACTACTACAAACTACTAACAAGTTTGAAATCTGATTCACCTGCCTCTTCAGACATCTTTTATAGGCAGTGGCTTGAGATCTTTCCAGGAATGATTCCTTCCCAGGCACTTCTCTTGCCTGTTTGTAAGGCAAGCCTAAGTGTTACTTTTGAAAGCAGGACTCTTAATGCAGCTGTTTCTGAGTTCTTCAGTTACTGACAGAGAACCTGTACTGCGGACTTGGTTTGGTGGAGCATACAAAAGGGCCTTATTACCTAGAGAAACCTTTTTTTATTTATGCATTAGTACACACAGGAGAACAGTGCTATTTCTCTGTAAGGAAAAAAAAAAAAAATTCTCTGGACAGTTCGTTCCTGAAAATGACCTGAAATGATTGGCATTAGGATCACTGATCAGATGAAGGTTTTTCAGGTGTGTAAAGTCAAAGCAGTATAAGAATATTTGAATTTAAAGAACAATGCTGGACTAAAATTAGTATTCAACTATGACAAATGCAAGTCAAAATTAAAAATAATGAAATTGTCCATCAGTCAAGAGTATTGAGTCTGAGGCAACATAGAAAACATCTTTCAAAGTAATTCTTCTACAGGGAAAAATGCAGGCAGTATTCAAAATGCAAGTATTAAACTAATGTATCACAAATAGAAGCAGACTATAAAAAGCTATATCTGAGTTTAGCGTAGAGGAAATTTTGCAAAATGGCATGCATATTTTAATGTGCTTCAGTATAAACACTGTTTTGACTGGAATTTTTACTGGAATTTGAAAATTAAATAATGAAATCTTTCCAATAGTGAAATACTTCCTGTTGTCTTTGCTCTATGTGACCTAAGGTTTTAATGTCAGAAGCATCTTTGTTTTAGCTTTGCATTAATTTGTATTAAAGTTTGAATGAATGCTTGAAGAAATATTTTTCAGTTTTCCTGGCCCTTACCATGTGTGTTGTGGGGTTTTTTTCACTAGGATTTCTTTGTATAGAGACAGTTGTCCAAGCTGTATGGTCTGAAATTCAAAGTGGGACTTGTCAGTGTAGATACTGCATAGTTTTTCTGAAAATCAAAGGGAGGAGGGAGGAAGAGAAGCTGTTGCTTGAGAAAATGTCTAAATTTTTTGTTCTGTCAAATCTGATTAATAGCCATTTTTTCTTTTTTTAATAGATTTTTATTTATTTTTCTGTGACTTCTACTGTGTCTTACTTTCTTCTAAAATAAAATAGTTCTTAGTGTATGTTGTCTCTTTTTTTTTTTTTTGGTTGGTTTTCTTTTGTTTGTTTGTTTCTTTATTTCTTTTTGTAATGTTGTTAAGATTTTTAAATATCTAGCAGTGTTTTTTCTGATTCTGTTAGAATGGAGGGTGAGGCCCTTGGTTATGGTTTGTAAAGCTAAAGCCTAAACTTAGGTTGTAGATGGAATCTGATTGGGTGTTGCTCTTGAAGCTTATTTTGAAAGGTTTTGTAGAAAACCAAACTGTGCTAAAAGAATCGTGTGTTCTCCAGTGGTGGAGCAGAATATTTGAGCAGAGAAGAAGCAGTAGATCCTGTATGTTTCAGCAAGAGCTTTTGGCATATGCTGGTGTGGTCTACATAACTTAATTAAGGAGGTGTGTCATAGACTGAAGCTTCTATAAGTTGACTGGAAAACTGTAGTATGAGTATTTCACTGTGAAATTGTAGGGAAATTTCAGGTTTCATGTGCGTTTTCTTGAGCCTAGTACTTGTCAATACTTCCCTGAATTATTGGCTGATAGGATAGAAGGTAAATATATGCACTTTGCATAAAAAGGCAAATACAGAAATGCTCAACAGTACAAATATAGGATGAGGAGTACTGCTCAATTAGCAGGGAAGGAGGTAGTGCTTGTAGTGAGCAATAAGACATTCAAACTTGCTGTATGTTGTTAAGGGAAAGAGGGAAGCTGACACTGTTCTGGGATGTACTCATAGGAGTGCCTGTGTCCAAACACTAGTGAAATACGTGGCTGTGTTCAACCATGTTAGGACCTCATATGTAACAGTGTGCTTAAAGAAGTATATTAACTGTTACAAGGACTAGAAAGGAATGGTTCCAGCAATTTGGACCAGAAAAGCAGAGAGGAAGAGCTGGAGCTGTTCTCTGCTGAGAACGAGTACAGTGCTTAGTCTCACGAGTGCAAAAGGAAGGTGAGAGGAAAGGGAATGGACAAGATTGTTATAATGCTTTGTATAAAAGAGTTTTCAGGAGGTTGGAGGGTATTTGGGTAAATGTGGTCAGGTGCTGGGGATAGGTTCCTCAGGGAGGTTGTATAAGGGCTCTCATGGGTTTGAGAGCCATTTAATGGTGTTACCCAGTAGATACCAGCTCCTACCTTCTGGAGAACTGAAAGCTTAGGAGTCAGAAACTACCATGCAGGTTATGGTAGCAACTGCTCCTCTCTTGAGTATGAGGTAGCTCTTTGCTAGGGAGAAGCTCGTGTTTCCTGCAAAATTTTTAATCAGTAAGTTAGCATCTAGTTTGGAAAAGAAGAATACAGTTTGATGCACAGCCTTTGGGCTGAAGAATTCTCATTTCCCATAAAACATGGAAAATGAGCCCTGTAATGAGGTGAAATTCGAGTGATTTTAATGAGAATAGAGTGTGTTTGTATAGGTGAAATAGATTAATACTTGAATTAGCGTGTTGTCTTCTTAATACAAAATTATATACATATGTAACAAAATGATGAAGATTGGCATTTTCTCATTCAAAATGTATTTATTTCCGATTTGGTTTGGCTATAGTGCTCTCAAGTCTTGCATATTTTGGTGCTTGAGTAGGGTCCCACTCATGCTTTATCAATTGCTGTCCTAGGGATGATGAGACTGGAATGTTGTGGAATTTCAGCAGTACTGTTTTAACTGGTCTGGTAAAGTTCGCATTGTAATGCTATGAGATGCCTTTCTTGCATCGGAACTGAACAAAAGGCTGCTTTGGTGTAGTTGGTTGATCCTGTAAAGAGAGGAGAGGGAGGAGTTGAGTGAAACCCAACTCCTTCTGTGACACTGCCTAGAGAGGCTTTGCAACCCAAGCCCTTTCCCTTTCTGCAAGGCAAAGGAGCAATCTAGTTTTGTGTTGAAATTATGACACTTTAGTGATTATACCCTGATACCAGTTGCTTATGCTGTGATTAAGTCTGTCATATCTGTTCAGGAAAAGAATATAACCGTTTGTCTCTAATTTCTCTTACAACTTTATTATTATTTGCATGCCAGCTAAGGTGCGTGCTTCCATCAATAAGTTTATAAGACTTGTTGACAAGAGCCATTCCATGTGTAGCAAGTCTGAACTTCATGTAATAAAATAAATCTATTACAGTCTTAATGATTACAGTGATAGAAGAAATACTTAATATTGTCAAGTATAGAGATGCTAGAATTGAAATAGTAGCATTTTAAGGCAAGTAAAGAAAGCAGCATTAGTGAGTGTGAGGTGAATTTAGAATCTACCCAGAAGGGAGTTGTGGAAGCTGTGAAGTTTTATGTCCTACATGTTGAAGTGCGTAAAGGATCCAGTCCCTTTCCAGGCAGAAGGATTGTTCCTGTAAGACTTAGGTGGTATAATTTGTACTTTTTTTATAGCCGATGAAGTTGTTATAGAAATCTCATCCTCAAAAAAAGAAACCAGTGGGTTTTCCATAGTATTTGAGACCACCTCCATTTTGTCAGATGAAAAGCCAGCTGTCAGACAAATCCTTGTATCCAACAGTGCCAAGTCCTACTTGTTTTGGGCAGCAGTACTGCTCTTTGCTAGTGCTGGTGAAGGGAGAGTGTCTCTGGATTATCTGGTTACATAACTTGGGAGGCCAGGTTCGTTTGCAGAACCAGGGGCATCTGAAACTTTCTGCTGGCTTTTTGGCGGTGTATGTTGACTTTACAACCTTTGTAAGTGGAAGAAGGAAGACAGCAATTTGCTTGCTGTCCTACTGTTTCTTTGCCAGATATGATGAGGCTGGATGTGCTGTGAGTGTACAGTGGTGTAGCAACATTGGAGACAGCAGCCTGTCCTGCTTTGCTTCCTCCCATTGCCCCACCATTGCCAAACTGGGTTGTGTTGCATGGTGCACTGGACCTGGGGCTGCACTTGAATTGCTCAGGGACCACAGGGCTAACTGTTGTGGACCTGCGCAAACTGGTTGCTTTCTTCAGACTTTCTTCTAGACTGTGTTTGGTGGTTTGGTGGTAGCCTCCTTGAATAGGTCCCCTACAGTATCAGTGCTTCAGCAATAATTTCACTGAAGTGTTTTGGTTGATTGGCTTAAAAAATTTTGCAGATTAAGCATGTCCAAATTAGTTAGCAGATCTACTTAGAAACGTTGCCACTTTTCTGAGGTAAGGAACCTTAGGAAAATATTGTGAGAAGGGATGATGCAAAATGCTTGGTGGCGTTCTACCATGCAGCTGCAGGACCTACAGCTGGTTGTGTTATGCCTCTTCTGGGCATCGCTCTTATGATGTGGATGTGCTCGTCGGTGAAAAAAAAAATTTTTGCTGAAAAAAAATTACGATTTGTGATTGTGTGCAACAGCAGGTTCCTTTTCTAGACCCTGAAAGGTCACCATCTGCTTTCCCGATTGCTTTTTGGCGATCTTTAGTTTTGTGGGGTTTTTTTTGTTTGTTTGTTTTTAATTATTTTTAATGTTCCTTTCCATTATTTTCTCAATAAACGAAGTTTTCTGTTGGGGGTGGTTTTTCTTTTCCTTCTTCTCCTTTGGATTTGGAAATAGGGATTCTGTGCTTTCAGCTTCTGGTTTTGTCTTTCTGGTCATCTCGGAAAACTGTTTCTTCATGAATTTGAAGTTGTTTTTTACTGTTGCAAGCATTGGATTTGGAAGCATTTCTGTCTTTTTGTAAGGAGGAAAAGTTCCCTATAAGGTGGATAATAGAAAGAGTTGTCAGTATGCAAGTTCTGTTGGGGTTAGCAGAGAGTAAATTACACACAGTTAAAAATAACTTCAGGGGCGTTTGTGATTTCTTATGTGGTTTTCTTACGAGGCAAATCTGTATTACTAGAACAACTCGTTTTTACGGGATCAAGGCATCTATGGCTTTCTGTTTGGAGAAAGAGTCTCTAGATATTGTAGATCTAGATCTTTGCAGCCTTTAATTTTTTTTTTTCTGGAAAAAAAGACCCCAGCACTTACTGCTGATTCATCTTTTTCCTAAACCTTTAAGCAAGTAATAATTCTGTTTTTAAAATTAAATTCCTCTAGTTAATGACTCCTGCTTTAGTTTGAGTGTGATTATTGGTTTTTACTGCATTTAGATTTTGCTTTAAAACTACTCAGAACCTTTTTATTTTAAGTTTATTTAAATTTTATTTTCAGTATATAAAATGTTTTCAAATGGATTTTTTTCCTGTTTATGGAACAGTAGGAATTGTAAGAAGGTTGGAAGATAACACTATATTTTACTAATAATGTTTTATCAATCTACTTCATTTACAGGAAGCGGTCATCAGTCAAAATTTGCTTACCTGAGCAGAGACAAAAAATTAATGGGCAAAAGTACAGTGTGTAGGTAGGTTGCGATTTTCAGTGCACTTAAGGTTCTTTTGAGGAGAACCTTATTCTAAGGGAGTGGGATTAACTCTCAGAAGGTTTTGGTTTTTAAAATATTTAGGTAGTAGATTCAACAATGAGGTGTTGAAGGAACTGGCTTTGAAGTATATTAATGTGCTCCCTACCTTTTTGAGTTTTTATGAAAAAATGATGTGGAATGATGTGTATGTGCATTAGAGTGGCCGAGAGAAATTAAAACAAGTCTGTTTATTTTCACAAGTGCTTTAAAAATTTTTGCAAATACTTTTCTTTAAGATTTGTAATAAACAGTGTTCCCAAAAGTGATAGTCTTCCCAAATTTGAACATTACTAATTTTTAAAGTGGTTTGGCACGGGCATGTTTAGCTGTTGATGTATGGTCTTTTACCACATTCAGTGCATTGAAACATAGTGCAATAATTGTTACACTTCAATGTCATTTACTGCAGTCTGTAATCATAACGAAAGTTAGTCAAGGTTCTGTAATTGTAAATTTGCAGCAGCTGTACCATGGAGTGAGTGGCTGAGTTTCTGCATTTTGAAATATGAATAAGAAACACATTTTATTTATCCCCTTAAATAAATAAATAAATCCTTGATATTAACAGTCTGCTTTACACACAAATGTTCTTTGGAATCCGTAGTGTTCCTTGAGCTGAAATGGCAAAGGCTAAAAAGATCCACAAAAAGCCCCCTTGGCTTTGCTCATCGAGAAATGTATGTTGTTAATAATTATATGAAATACTTTGGGATAGCATTGCATTTAATTCCAAAAAATCATCTTTGAAGATGAAAGGTTCAATTTCAGGACTGTTTTGTTTTTTATTTTAACATCAATAAGTAGGAATTCAGTGGCTTTGTTTTTTATTGCAAGTCTCAAACTGTGGCGCTGTGCAGTATAGCAAGTTTTTATATTTATGGCCTAAACATAGAGTAGGAAGGAGGTGATGTTTCTAAATTGGGTATTAGACCATTTTAAATGTAAAATTTGTTACATTCTTGTGAATTAGGGAGGAATTTGAGTGGATTGGAGTCTGTGGGTTAGTAAAAGCTGACATATTATTGGGAAAAAAAGTGAATTTGATAAAGCATGAAGTTAAAAACAGATGAGTTAGCTTTGGGGTTTTGCCAAATTGCATTTGAAAGTAGCATGGTCACGTTCCCAGGAACATGTCATGACATGCTTAGGATTCATTAAGCTAAGATGAGCAGAAGAGTCGGTAAACCTCAAGAATAGCTTGCTTTTGTGATTACTCTGTTTTACATTTTGGCAATATGTGTTTGAATTTAATGATACACTGTGGAAAGTCCCAGAAGTAATTTTGAAGAGTTTTTCCTTTCTGTTGTCACGTATTGTTTGTTATGCTGTTAGAATTCAGTTTGAAGATTTAAATGCGGATGTGAATTTTCTCTTACGAGCTCCTAGCTCTTGTCCCAGAATCCCGAATGGTTGGGAGAAAGTTATGCTTGGCACACGTTGGTTTCTTGTTCCTCAGGGTAATTTATCAGTGTGCTCCTTTTGCATCCAAGACAGTCTCCAGATTGTCTTTCCTAGAGCAAGGCTCGGTAGGTAGTTTGCCATTAGGGACTGTGGCTTTCACCAGCAGTTTCTGAAAACGATTTTTGTGGCAGTCTCCCATGTAGTGCTTGAAAGAAGCTGAGACCAGAGAAGCCTGTGGTGTGGAATTGCAGTTCCCTGTGAAGGTGAGAGCCAGTGTTTAAAGTGCAGCAGTGGAGTATGCAGACTGGTAACCAGGAGTTTGAGAAGTAGTTCCAGGTATCCCTGGTATCAGGATGACAAAAGTTGTCCTGACTTAATTGCTGTGATAAGGAAGGCAGATGAGTGTTCTCATTCATGAATTTGTATGTTCTGAACCAGGCAATAGGATCCCTTCTTAAAGCCAGTAATGCTTGAGACACATGCAGGTACCAGGGTAGGAGGAATGGTAGAGCTTGAGAGCCTCATGGGATGTGATTCAGCTTATTTAAATTTCGACTAGATCTGATACTTCATGAAGCAGTACCAGACAGACCTGTTTTGAAAAACTGGATCCACAGTTGAAAAGTCATTCATTTATTGAGAGTAATCTTCAGCTTTGTTCTTTTTGAAGTATTAAAATGGGTTTGCCTTGTAAAAGAAACCTTCTTTGGTTGAGCACTTCTATATCCATGTTGTCTCTCATTTCCAGTCTAGCACTTTTTGTACCAAGGAATTTTACAGAAGCCTCTCATCCAAGACTGTATGTTTTGCTTCCTTTAAAGGTAGGTATTTTAGAACAGGACTTAGAACTGAGGGATGCTTTTTGTAAGAATGTTTTCAAATGTAGATTTTTGTTTGTATTAAATCCTTGCAAACAGATTTGTTGAACAAGAATGAGAAAGTTGTATTTCAGAGCGCCAGATTCAGAAGATATGTCTGTCCCTATGAGCTTGTATGGGAAGAGGGAGCAAACTGTAAAGTTCTACTTTATATTAAAGTGCAAGGCCAATTACAAAATTCAGTAATCTTTACAGAAAGGGACTGGAAAATTGCTGTAGAGAACTACGTGCATACTTTGCTCATGATGAGAAGAAATTCAGAAGCATCACTACAGAGTAGAAGATCAGATAAGTATTGGAAGTCACAAAGTTCCCAGAGGGGCTTCTGTCTTTCTCCTAACTAGGCTAAGTCACAGCTTTTCTTCCTTGTTTGTTGGATCACTATAAATAATTGATATTTGAAATAATGTTTCTTCTGAAATTTATCAACTTTTTAAGAAAGAAGGCTGTTAAACTGGAAAACAATAACAAAAGGAGAAAAATAGAACTAACCAAGGATGCACTTGCTACACAGAAAGTAGAAAACCTAAAGGTTTTCATTTCGATCTTTTGTCAATTAATCTGACGATAGACTTCGCAGGAAGCCCATAAAAATGAATATACAACGGATTCAGAGAATACTTTCAAAGTGCATGGAGCCATAGTATACTGAAAGTCTTCATAGAATTAATTCTTCTGTAAATAACCTGAAATGTAGAAACTTGTAAGTCCTTTTTAAAAGAAAATTTACAGCTCCTTAATTTTATCTGCTTAGCTAGGGCTAAGTATGTCCAAACTAGCTATCTAAGCATTTAATCTGAATGCAAAATTAGCAAATTTATCTTTATTAACAAAAAAAGGCGCTTCAGATCATGCATCTTTTCTCTGTATGTTCTTCATGGCTTGCTGACAGATTATTTTCCTTTAGTGTTTTTGAATCATTAATTAACAGGCTTTGGTCAATATTTTGTTCTTTTCGATTAAAATTTTAGACAGGGGGTTAATGTTTGACATTATGTGAGAAGCATGAAGGTAACAGCAGTTAAGATCTTTTAGTACCTGTGGGTTTATTAGGGTTTTGTTGTCATTCTTTCCCAGTGAAAAGACAATTGAGCAAATAAAGAAAACCGTGCGCAGGTGCTGGGTGCCGACCGGCACCCTGTGCAGGGGAAGTGGGATGGTGAATGTAGTTTCTCCTGTCCCAGAGGTGTCTGTACTTGCTGTAGGGATGGCTGGACAAGTATTGTAGCAAATCCTGTATGAACTTCAGTATAACCTACTGGAAGTAAATTGGTGGTGCCTCAGTTGCTGCTACTTGTGTTTGCAGCTTGTCAGCAGCCCCTGTGGAACAGGCATGATGGAAAAATTTAGGGTGGCAACTTCATTGGTATCCCTAGTTCAATTTTACCACCACAGACAATCAGTTACATATTATACTTGCTTAATAGTGTTTTCCATCATACAAGAATTCATGCTTTTGATAAAGTGAGTATGGACAACAGGGTGCTTGCCTTGAACTTCAGATACAGTTTCTTGGCTGTTAAGATACTGTAAATTGGGGCTGTGGCTATTACATTGTCCCACCTGCTATGGCATAGTGTAACCATGGCTGTAACCACAAAGCACAGCTGGACCAAGAACCCAGCTGGCTGAGAACTTAAGGAGCCAGCCAGGAGCAGGACAGTGACAGTAGACTTCACTGCTGTGAAACATTATGCCTTGTGAAAATCCTACTCGGTGATGATTCACACTGTAGTGAATCTTCCATTATAAAACAAAAATTAAAATCTTCCTATTCAAACCCTTAGTATAAAAATTATATTCTTAATGTAAGAATTGTCAACTGAATGTGTGGAAGGTTTCTCTCTGTCACTTCAAAATCTAAAAAGCTTGCTTACCATTAAATTTTTCTAGCTGCAGCCTGTAGTGGATCATGATTATGTGTTTGTATTCCACCTTCCCTGTAACTGATTTACTGTCACTTTTAAACTAATTTTAAAGTATCCTAAACAACCTTACTCTCAAAGAATGCTTTGAGACTTTAGTAAATGGCTTTCTATTGGCTATCTGTAGTATATCTGATTTTCCTTGTTCTGCTTCCAAAGCTTTTGTTAGGTGTTTAATTTATTGAATCATCTAGACTTTTCTTTGCAGTTACTTAAAAACATTCATGTCAGTACTTTAGAAGTAGTGTGTCCTCCTTTCCAGGAATCTCCAGTATTGGAGGCAAGTGGTTTGTGTGCAATAGAAGTTGCTTGATAACTGTTTAAGTTCAAGTTCTTTAGAAAACATCGTATGTTTGTGACTGATTTTTTTTTTCTGCATTTCACTTAGATGTGGGTGATACGGTCTTGTCAAGGTTTTTTTCTGTTAATAAGCAAAAAGCTTTTGATGTATGATATATATCCAGTCACTATATGAAATACATATTTTCGGCTCTTATACTTACCTGTATACATTAATAGTATTGCTGTTTCTGACATAGTTTGAAGATAGACCCTGGTCAGAGCTAGGAAAACATACTTTTTTGTGTGTGGCTGGGTTTTAGGAGTTACAAATTGTGCACCGTGCCTGCTCTGCAGGCTGTTCCTGTGTGCTGCCTCCGGGAACATTATTCTTCATAGCAATAAGCATTTAGGTAAGTTCCCTTTTAAAAAGGGGGAAAGGGTTAACAAAAGCTGCAAGGAATATATTTAACAGAAAAAGCTTATGGTACCACAGAGATACATAAACAATTTTTAAAAAAATGACAGTAGTGAAGGAGATCAAACACAAAGAATACTTCAGTATTTGTAAATGCTTTTGACATTTGCAGTTTTTGAGAGCTAGTTACTGTACGCTTCAGTCACTTAGAGCTGCAGTATCTGGGTGGTATTTTGTTTAAATTAAGAATAACTATAAACTTCTGCAGCATGTAGCTGCCTCCAGTTACCCAGTATATAGGTCCATGATGAAATGTATCACCTTCCATATTCTTGCCAGCCTGATGCTGAGAGAAAGACATATTCATGACTTTAGAGTATTCATTTAGATTTTGAAAATATGATAGAGAAATCAGTCTTTATCTTTCCTGAACAAGATTTAATTCGGGAAAAATGTTTTTTTTTAAAAGCAAAACTTTTAAGATTCTGCTTCAAAATTGTGCAGGCCAGGGGAGGGCAGGGACGGGATTGTATCACTCAAGAAGCAAGAACTTCTTTCAGGACTTGACTGACCCTGAGAATACTTCAAAGAATTTGGCATCAGGTTGTGTTGTAGTGATTTAAATCTTCTGTTTTCCCCATTTGCAGTACTGGTAAAATGTGTTGAGACTAAATTAATTTGAGTGTTTTGCTATTGGAAAAAGTTTACATGAAAGCGAAGTAATGCTGCTGGTCAGGATAACTTCTGAATCTTATGAAATCAGAAATAGGAACTATGAGCGGAGTGTAAACATTAGCTGAAGATTGAGTAGTCCCAATTTCAGTGAAAGTACTCTTTTTTTATGAGACCAGAATAACAGGAAGCAATGCCCTGTTGCTTGTTTTACCAGGCTGTTGAGGCACTAAACGTTGCTGTGCTGTTTTGGAACTCTATATACAGCTGTTTTCTGAGAAACTGTGAGGAAGGTGTGAGATGGAGGGGACCATCCCATGTCTGGGGCTTGGGCCGGGTCTCAGCGACATTTGCTGTCTGAGCTTAGACTGCCAATGTGTTGTCTGTTTTAAAATGTTGTGGCATAAAGTCTGTCCTTTTGAAGAAGAGTTGCTTTTAATTTAAAACGGGTATGTTATTTCAGTTTCTGATGTTTGAACAAAGTTTACAGTATAAAGCCAAAGTTTTTTACAATATGGGAATCTGACTAAAATCCATGTGAATAAATGAGAGGGTAGCTAGCTAGTCTAATTCATTTTTTGACAACTTTGATGGACAACAGAGGGATTGGAGAGCATTGAATTAAATGTGTGGAAGATTAGTATAGTGGAAAGGCATGATAGGTGCATTTACCACTTTCTTAATTTTACTTGTTGATTGCATTTGTGATAGCGTGGGAGAGAGCTCAGTCTATAATTTATCTTTTCCAGTGTGGAGTAGTATCACTTAACACTTAAATAATGAAAAAAAATGAGGAATTGCAGTTCAGAAATTTAAAGTCTTAAATAATTATGGTATTTTTTCCATTATCCTTTTTAAAAGATCAGCAGATTTTTTTTTTTAAGACTGGTTTGGCCTTGTACTTCAGATATGATGTAAAAACGTTCAAAGTTGTTTTGTCATACTTTATTTTATGTCTGAACCTGGTACAGCTGTAATCACAACATAGCCTGGCTGTGTAATCAGAAAGTTACAAGAAACAGGCCCTGGAATATTTAGGAAGCATCTGAAGAGTTTCATTTAATAAAAACCCCGGTAAATAAATAACCAAAGGGTTAAAGACTGTAATTTTGACTTGGATTTTTGCATTTGCCCTGAAGAGTCACAGACTCATACATATGTTTAAGGAGGACACTTGAAAAAGCCACAAATGAATTTAACTTTAACCTGTCAGTGCTCCTGCGAAATGTTTCTGCTTTTGCAGACTGTAGCATTAGTCTGGAGAAGGAGAGTCACTGAGAGGCAAGTATGCTGCCAGGAGGTTGTGGCAGCTCGTAAATATTTCTTTTCCTTCAAGGATTCAATATATTAAGCATACTTAATGTTTTGAATTTTCCAGTTGTATTTTAAGGTAAGACAAGATGTTCGATGTGCTGTGTGTGCAGAATAAGTTTTTTGGCCAGAATATTCTCAGCTATTTCTATTTTTGGAATACCTCTGGGAGGAAAAAAAGCCCAAGCCAAAGGGAAGCCTGTATTTCTTAAAATTCAACTTAAATTAAAAATACTGTTATTACCTCTTTCTTGAGGTGCTTCAAACAAATGGTTAGCAGCTTACATTAAATACTGTATGCGTGAATGTACTGATAGAAGATAAAAATTGGCTGCTTTCTTATTCAGTTAAAAGATTTATCTACCTTGTGCTCCCTGTACAAAAAGCACCCCCCAAAACACCAACAACATGCCTTCCTTCACCCCCTACCCTGGCAGAAGCTGGAGTAGAAATGGGTCTAGTACTGATTTATGTAATGTCACCAAACTCTATCAGAGTAATGAAAGAAAAAAATATTCTGTTGTTACTCTATTAATCATGCTGTACATCTGACTCTACAGTGCTTAACTGCAGGAAATGCTCAGGAAACCAGGGCTTATTTAAAATACAGTGTTTTAGATTAACCAAGCATGAAAGTTTTGGCTCTATCCAGGAAGAAATAGGTAGGCAGTGCAGCTGTCTTAAAAAGTTAGTGGAATTGGTGCCGTGCTTAAAAAAAGAAAAAACAAGAAAAGTAAAAGATACCTGCAGTATTCTTGGAAAGAGGAGCCTGTTCAAAATCATCGTGGAAATGTCCCAGCTGGAGCAATGGTTGCCCTTTTAGCTGAAGCACAGATGCAGGAATCTAGCCTTCTGGCTGAGAGTCTCAGCTAAAAGCAAATAAAAAGTCAAAGGAGCCCTATTCTTTAATTTTTAATATTTTATTCTTCTCATACAGTAGAAGAGGTTTGACATGATGAAAACACCTAAATCGTGTGATCATGAACCAAAATTGAATTAACACTTCAAAGTTTGTTTTTTCCATTTGGTTTACAAGCTTTTATCTTTATGTCTGATATATAGTGCAAAAGTTTTTAAACAGTAAATGAACCAACAAAAAACAGTGTCCAGTGAACAGATGCAGAATACCTAATAGATATTATGACAAGCATCATCTAATAAGACTTAATATTTTATAGAAATACAGATCTAGAAAGCTTATCAATGAGCATTTTTTATTTCAACTGATTTGGGTGTGTAGGAAGTGTTAAATATTGCTTGAACAGTATGTAAGGTACAGAGATAGCTGGAAGCAGTTAGCAGATGAAACTCTTGTCAGTTTGGCTTAGGTGTGATGTAAGGGACCACAATAACATTAGGAGAAATGGGAAAAAAACCACTCTCCCAGCAACAGAGCAGGCATGTGGTCATGGTACTGGCTCACTGACAAGCAAATCAACACTGTCCTTGCAGCCATCTTCCTATGCCTGTGAGGCCCAGCTGACCTTCATGTTTCCAACTCATCCACTGTCCTCCCGGTGCTACCACCTCCTGCCCTGACAGTGTCCTTGATGCAGGCCATTTTCATTTCTGCGCCCCCTGGAGGGATACGGCCTCCCTAAACTCTGAGAGTGTTGTTTCCTCTTTCTTCACCGTTAGCTTTCCTTGTAAAAACTTCTGATTTGGCAGATTCTCATTTCAGTGTAAATGTTTGCATGTTACTCCACCGGGGGTTTTCTTTTGTTTTGATAGCTTCTTAGAGGATTCATCAGCAGAAAAGGTTTTTGAGATGCTCCTTATAATGAAACCTTTGTATCATTTCCTTGGTAGTGGGAGCAGTTATCTCTGCTTCAGAAGTCAGACTGTAGTGCTGGCTTGGAGTAGATGAGGACCTGGTTTGTTTTCCAGTTTAAGCTGTGTTGGTCCACTTGTGCATCCTCTGAGTTGTCTGTTGTTTGTGGAAAATGTTGAGCAGCTGTGAGCGATACCAAACATCAGAGGTGGCAAAGTACGTCATGCCGATATCAAAGCTGTAACACTTGATAGAGAAAAAATACTTTAGCACTGTAGCTCTTAATTGTGAGGCTGGAGTCCAAACTACTTAATCTTACTTAGTTAACTTCTGTTACAATAGCTATTAAAAATGTCTTTTTTGAACGTGTGATGACTATTGAATACTAGTGATGAATGAAAAGTCTTAAAAGTGTTTTTCTTCTCCCAGCTTTTTTTTTTTTTTTGTTCTAAGCTTTTTATCGAAAGTCATGCTGTATTTCTTTGTACTTTTTAACATATTTGACCTGTCTGGGGATTCAATGAGTTAAGATGCTAGAATTGCAAACCTGGCTTATGGCCTGTCTGATTATCACTTAACCTGCTTAGCTCTCTTCATAGGAGTGCATTTATGTCCCTTAAGAATCTTTTCTCTGCAACATGCCCATACACGTGTCGTGAGACATATTAAACAACTGCACTGTTTTGGTGCATTCTAGTAGAGGGGCAGTACTACCTGAAGAGAGGACCGGTATTCTGAGGTGAGAATGTTGTGTCCCTGTTAAAATCCCATTTTCTGTTGCCAGTAGAAGATACAACAAATTTTTTCAGACTCAAGCTTCTTATTCCCTATATCTGCTTTGCCTCGTCTTGGCACCCCTCTTTGAGTTTTCAGCTGAAGTTACTTATAACCAGTTCTATGACTTATTTCATACAGAAATGAGTTTTTAGAGTAGGAAGTGCAAACTTCTTTGAACTGTTGGCTTTGGTCACAATTTCCTTTTTTGCTTCCATGAGAAATTTATAGAATCTGTCACATTTCTAAGTACTTCAGAAAAATGTGCATGTGCTTAGTGTGATTTTACTTTATGGGTTCATTTCTCCAGTTACCTGATCCAGCTTTCAGACTGCACATGCATCATGTGAGTTTGGCCATATGCACAGTTTGCTGCAGCAGAATTTTGCTGAACACAGAAGCTGCATTTTTATAATTTTGCTCTGAGGATCGCAGTGTTCAAGAAAATGCCAAATTCCAGGTTCTTTCTCTGGGGCCTGGAGGGAATGGTAGGATTTTGTTATTTCTGAAGATTTTAGTGTAGTAGGGATTTTCTGATCTTTTAAAGCTGGTCTTTACAATTGTATATGCTCTATTAAGGAAGTCTCCAGAGGTTATCTAAGCAGATGTAGAATTTCTAATTGGGTAAAGTGTCTTTTTATTTATTTTATTAAAAGAACATGCCACAAAGCAACACAAAAGGCAAGCCCAGGTATGAAACTGGAAATAAAATTCAAATAGAAGAACTTGCTGAATAAGAGGTTATCTTATTCTAATTTATTATAAAAGAGTAATTTCTGAAAAACAGCAAAACTTGTGTCAACAGTGAAATACTCAAAAGCACTGATGCAGTTCGTATGGTAAACTGCGATGTTTTTCAATTACAAAATCAGTTTTTAGTTTAAACTGAAAGTAGTTTTCAACCAGTATGTTTCTGAATTACATAATGGGATAAGTCAAAGGATATCAAGCAAAAGAAGGTAGGAAGGTGCCATTCCGATACCTTCCAATGGTAGTTTTTTATTATGGCTGAGGTGCAAAATACTGGTTAAGAGAAACTCACAAAATAAATTTTTGAGGAGCCAGGAAAAATGCTACTGTAGTAATAAGTTTATTATGAAGGTATTTGAAGACATTTCATTATCTTTCTAGAATGAAATTTTGAGGGTTTTTTGCTTATTTATTTACAAATTTTGCAGCTGAATTTCTCCTTTCTAAGATTGACCCATTTCTACATTAACCAAATACCAGTTTTTGTAGGGAAAGCTTATTTTTATAATAATATCAGACAAGTAGTCATTGTTCCCAATGGACGAAATTCCTAAACCATGTCCGTGAGAGAAAATACAGCTGTGTGTTTTATAGTATGTGTGTGGGTGTGCAGATGTGTGCGGTAGTCAGGACTTGTGATTTCATTGCCATGTCTGCAAAGAAGATACATACCTTCTCAGGTCGTATCACTGACTAAGGTGGAAGGCATGTGGCATCATCTTGATTTCTCCCCAAGCTGCTCTAGATGGAGTGCGAGTTTGTTTGCCCTTGTTGCTTCTGCAAATCTCTTGCTGCCTTTCTTGTATTTGAAAAGTCTTTCTTGTATGCGTTTGGATTTCGTTGAATGATCTGTCAGAAGATTATTTTCCTTATGAGTGTAACTCATTGATCAGACCCATAAAAGGCATCCAGCTTAATGAAAAGTCATATCCCCAACTACTGTTCGTTTCTAATATATGCCAAGTGTTGTGCCTGTAGCAGGAGGAGAACTTGCGGGATTCTGCCCCAGGATGGGCATGGTGTCAGCCGTGTTACAAGACCAAATGGAGTTTCTTGTAATCACAATTTTCGAGTTCAGCTCTGGTAATTTCGATGTTGGTTTATTCTTATTTTAATGTAGGATAGTTTTTCCTACTCCTCCTGTGCTGTTCTATTTCAGGAGTGTTTTGAAATGTTTATTTCATAAGAGTTAAAGATGATCAAAAACAGTTAGCATGTTGACCTTGTTCAGGAGAACTTCTGTGGCTTGTTTGGTGTTAGGGACCGTATTTCTTGGATATAGTTTGCATGCAGCATAGCTTCACAGTTTTAGTGTAGCTTTTGAAAGCATTAGTATACTTCATAGAATACTTGTAAAACTTTACCCTGTAGATGATTGTTCTTGAGAACATGAGTGGAGAGTAGTCTAAAATCATAACTATATGTCCTTTATTTCCTTGATGCTCAAAATTTTTGTGTGGAGTTCCTGCATGTAGGTTGCTGTGCATCTTGTCTGTTGTAGTTACTTTCTGAAAGGGAAGACTATGCAGTGTTTTAAGGAGATCAGTTACATCTTCAACTACTCGGAGACTTGACCTGTGTAAATCTGTAATTGCTGTTATTTTCTACAATGCTGTGTGAATTTAGAAAAGAATCAATTTATCATATGACACAAGTACCTGGAGTTTATTCTAAAGACTATCCAACTTAGAAGTTTTTTGACAGATTTTTCTCTCATGTTGTGGTGGTCTTTTAGTCTTCCATGTTTCTGAGATTGAAACTTAAAGACTTACATAGCTTAAAAGAATATGAAGCCAGTTGTCAAAGATCACAGAATCATTAGGATTGGAAGGGACTTCTGGAAATCATCTAGTCTAACTCCCTGCCAAGGCAGGGTCACCTAGAGCAGGTCACACAGAAACAAAAGATGAACAAAATACCTATTATACTATTGTATTCTTACAATGGGTGCGAAACTGTGCCAGTATTAAGCTAATCAAGGAAAAAAACTTCTTAACAAAAAGAGAAACATAGTGAAACATTCTGTTTGCCATGATGATGTTCTTTTGGTACTATGAAGTTGTTTGAGGGGCTATCGTAGCATAATCATACAGTGTACTGGTAGAGGTTATCATTCACCTTGGAGAAGTGGACAGACTGCAATTATGAAATGAGAGAACAAAGGATCTCAACTTCTGGTTTTGTTTTGTCTTTCACGTAGAAAATGAAATCTATCTATTTGTACCATTGTACTTTTCATGTTTGGTTTTTTTTTTAATAGCTTTAACTTATCACTGAAGGTCTGGGATTTGAAAGATTTTTTGCATTTAGCAACTTGGCGATATATATTCTATTGTATATCAGTTCCACTTTGGGCTAAATAGGAATTATCTTTGACACTGAGAAATAGGACCATAAACAGTAGTAGTTTTTGCTATAAATTGAATTTATGCTAGCTAACCAACTGATGGAATTCCAAATTCTGTATTTTGACTTAAATAGCAGGCTGATTTGGTGGTTCATGTGATTTTTGATAGGCTTTTTGAGAGACACTTATTTCTCACTGAAAGGCTCATTAAGGGTCACTTGTGCAGATACTTCAGATGTGCAAGTATGTTATCTTACGTGAAAACAGTGATTTGTTACAGAAAAGAAATAGAGTAAATTATTGCTTCTGCTTATTAAGACCTAGGCAGCAACATCAGAAGCAATAGTATATAAATGGGTAGAAGCTCTGTAACATCGGAGTGAGATTACAACTTCTGATTGCTTCCATGTAATGGTAGCGTGCATGTTGACAAACACCATAGTCACTGCAGAGGCAGGAAAGGGAAGATATTGCTGGAAGTCCTAAAATTGTTTCTTTTTTTTTTTTAACTTGTATTACTGTGTATAGTTTTAATCTCTCATGAAGATGATGAGTTTAATCAGTTGTAGTTCAGTGCTGGTTTTTCTACTCTATGGAAAATTAAAAGTATTTGTTCTCCTGTGAGATTTTATAGTATCATCTTAGTTTAGATTTGGCTGTGTTAATGGTGTGAGTTAGCTCTCCTTGGGCACTACCTATAGTAACACGTCAAAACAAAGTATATAATTAGTTTTCATTTTTTAATGGTATAATTTGCTTCAGACTGTTAAACTAACATATTAATATACAGGCATAGAACCACTTTATAAATAAATGTTGAAGATTTTCTTGCAGCTTAAGACAAATTTTTTAATAGTTTTTCTGTACAAATTCAGTTTCAATAAGATATTTTCAGTTATTGGTGAGATGTTTTTGTGTGCTGAAGTATGCTATACTGCAGTGTTCCTCACAATTAAAAATATTTCTCTTTAAATCTTTTTTTAAATAAGTATTGATTGTTGCTTTGTGTTATGTTCTCAGCTGAAGGATAAAGGTCAATGACCACAGCAAACTGGTTATTAGATCCTTCAAGTTCATAACATTTGTACAGTGCTTCTAGTTCTGTAGTGGTTGTTAGGAGATGTTCCACAGAAGAATTTAAAGGTCTTATCAGGTTTCTGACTGCATTTTGCTTGATGAACATTAGCTTGAAGTTCTGAGTTTTAAACAGAGAATCATAGAATGGCCTGGACTGGAAGGGACATTAAAGATTATCTAGTTCCAAACCCCTGCGATGGAAGAGATACCTTCCACTAGACCAAGTTGCTCACAGCCCCACCCAGCCTGAAAACTCTGGGGATGGGGCATCCACTTCTCTGGACAGCCTGTGCCAGTGCCTCATCACCCTCACAGTAAGAAATTTCTTCCTAACATTAATCTAAACGTGCTTGCTGTCAGTTTAAAGCCATTCCCTCTTGTCCTGTCACTACATGATCCATATTTTTTGTAGGCTCCCTTCAGGTACTGGAAGGCCACAATTAAATTACCCCTAAAGCTTCTTTTTGTCAGGCTGAATAATCTCAAGTCTCTCAGCCTTCCCTCATAGGAGGGGTGCTCCATCTCTCTAATCGTCTTGGTGGCCTCCTCTGGACTTGATCCAACAGGTCTATGCCCTTCCCGTGCTGGGGACCCCAGAGCTGGATGCAGCTCTCCAGGTGGGGTGTCACCAGAGCAGAGCAGAGGGACAGAATACCCTCCCTTGCCGTGCTGGCCATGCTGCTTTGGATGCCCAAGATCCAGATGGTGTTCTGGTCTGTGAGTGCACGTTGCTGGCACGTGTCCAGCCTCTCATTCATCAGCACACCCAAGTCCTTCTTGGCAGGGCTGCTCTCGATCTGTTCATCCCCCAGCCTGTGTTGATACCAAAGGTTGCCCTGACCCAGGTGCAGCTCGTGCTTTGAAAGAAGCATATGTGTTCACTTGATCAGAAGTGGACATGGTTTGTGGTCATGTTGTCTGGTTATTTCTCTTAACTCCATCCTAACATATAGTTCCTTCCCATTCTTTCCTCTGTCATCATGAATATTTTCTAATAATACTTTGCATGGGCCTACCAGTGGGAGTTGGAAGTACTTTTGCAATATTACGCTAAAGGATGAATTGACCTAAGTGCACCAGTTTTACATTTTTAATGAATGGCTACACTGCCAGTGTGTCTTGTGCAACAGAGAACTGAGTTCCCACAGTAGAACAGGAAGAGTAGTTAGAGGATTAGGAGAGAGATCTGCATGACATTAGTCTGAGAGACAAGAATTCTTTGCGTAATAAAATTGCCATGCAATTGGCATACCACTTCTGTGAAATTGTGTGTGTATATGTATGAATGAGGAACTTAAATACAAGAGCCGATTACTACCTTTCTTCACCTCACCAGTCTAGACATTGTACCTGAAGGTCCAAAACTTCAGGTCACTGTTACTTTCCAAAGGGTTTAAAATCTATTTGTAAGTGCTACATGATCTTTGCTGTGTTTACTGTCATAGCTGATTGGGCAGTGATCTATCAGTGTGTGAAAAGGGAGCTGCAGTCTGTGTATGAGGTTTCCCGGTGGCTTCTTGTCCTAGGAAATAAGCAGCTAAGTTCCATCTGCAGGTCTGCCTTCATTTGGCGCAGACCCAGTTATTCTCACACCTTCTTACAAAGAGTACCACAGCAGTGTTTTTCCAATATCTGTGCATATGCTTGTAGCATGAGTGACTAATGAGTGTGTTAGTGAATACTGGAATAAGTTAACATGGATCGGAAGGTGCCTGCTGCTAACCTGGCAACAGTATGACACTGTCATTGCATAAACCTGCTGTAATATAAAAGTCTGCATGGGGATGAGTGCTCTGATTCAGAAGTCTGCCAGCCGTTTACTGTCACCAGTGACTACTGGGAAGTAGGTAAATTGGCTGCTGGTTTTAGCTTCAGTACGAGCACAGAGTAAGCAACCTGGCTACAGCAGCTGCAGTTTAAGTCTCTAATCCTAGTTCCTGCTCTTTCTGTTACTGGTTTTCAGCAGCTTGCCTTATGTTATTATGCTGTTGGTTTTGTGACAGGGCTGGATAGCCGTGTGAATTGTACCACCACATTTCTCTGTTGTGGTCTGTGCTGTGGTTCACCCTAAGAATGGGTGACAGCTCTTTCTAGTGGAGTGGAATCCTGTTAGGGGTGCAGGTGGTTGCCGGAGTGCCCTCCAGTGCCTGTACGTCTTCCCTCAGTGGGAGTTTGAACAGCTTGAACACTGCATGCAACTGCTTCACTTGACAGCGTTGAACAACACAAAATCACTTACAGAAATGCTGCTGCAAGGAAGTGTCAGTCTCTGCAAAAAGTTTTTGGAGGTCTTCAGGGTAGTTGGGTGCAGTGATGCAGCTGGGTAGCAGACAGGAGCATTTGCAGGCTCCTCAGCCTTCCCCTCTTCCCCTACAGCTGCAGCCTGCTCTGTTCTCTGGAATTCATCAGCACGGTTCTGTTAGGTGTCATGTAGAAATATGGATTTCCGAGAAAACATCAATATTTATCTAATTATTAAAAGTTTTCTTCATTTCTTTCTTTATAACCATGCTCTTGTCAGACTCAGTATCATTTTACTTCATCAGTCTTCAGGGCATAGTCTTGATTAGTTTTTTGGGCCGCTGTCGTATATGATTATCAGTATAGAAAATAATCTTTTAGAAGTTTGAATTTAGTGGAGAATTTAAAATATCTTTCAGCTTTTCAGTAGAAAGACTTTATATTTGGACATACTAACTTTCTTGCAGCAGCTATAGACATACATTTTGAGAGCTCTGACACACTGACTCAGAAATCTTTACGGTTCATATGTAGCCAGCCACATGTAAACCTTCGCAGAAGTAAGATCAAAATCTGCAGGGTCAAAGACAGAATAGTTTTTTCTGCTTATATAGCTCCTGTATTGTAGCTCAGGGTTGGTTATTACATTAGTGCAGTACCACATATGCATCAGTGACTTGCTTTCTATCGCAATTCAGTTGTTATTCTGATGATGTATCACAAGAGAAGGTTATGTGGCAAAAAATAATCCTTTTCTTATCCCAGGTATTGTTAAAGGAACACCAAAGAATTCTTTGGGACTTGTGAGAAGCTGCTTTTCTGCTTCTCAAGAGCAGTAGTTTGGTGAGACTTCAGCTTCTCTTCATTGCTGAAGATAGCTTCGCCAAAGCATTTCACTATCCTTTTTACTGCAGTTAAAGGCAACTGCTCATCTCTCTGCACTTTACTCGGGCAGAGCAAAGGACAAGATAATCCCCTTAGCCTGTTAAATGCTCCATCCCATCTGGTAGGTGATAATTGCATTGTAAGGGGATTAACACAGTGGGATATGCTTACAGTGTAATGAAAGCTTCACTGTAAGTGTGAAAGTCAGCTGATTGCATTCTAGCACTTGGGGACCTTACATTTGCACATATTTTGTAAAAAACATAAAAGACAAGTTTCACCTGGAGAAGGTATGCAGTATGTTTACACGCCATCCTTCACGTATTTGTAACAGATTTTACATTTGTTCTGGAATATCAGTAGTCTGAATATCTGAAATCCTCTTGTAGAAGTAGTGCAATAGACTTTTGTTTAGCCAAATGTTTTGAGACCATTTGTTGGAGTATAGCTATATTAAATGCATCCCAGGTGCTGACTACTGTTAATCAAAAGTACTATGACTTTGAAATCATGGGGTTCAGTTGTTACCAGTCTAGGAATAGCCTTGTTATTTAGACACTGCCTGGAAATCTTCATCAGTAAAGGTGAAATTTGAATAAGCCACACTGTGAGGAATATCACAGTAATTTTGTATCAGTGGGGATTTCTGTCAAGAGGATTTCTGGCTGAAAGTAACTCTTCTTGCAGCCAACCAAAATAAATATTTTGAAATTTCAGTTTCAAGCATGAGCCTGAGGTAGTGCAAACTGACTCTTTCTAAAAAATAATATTAAAAATCCTATGTTTTTCAAGTTTAACTGATGCTGTAGTGAAGATAGTAAATCTTAAGGTTCAGAGCATTTCATAAGGTAACTAACTGTACCTTAACTTCCTTACCTTTCAAGATGATTAAGATCTTTGTGAAAATAAGTTATGTAGGACAGTAGCTCAGGGTTGATTATCATCCTGTTGGTTGCGCTCTCTCCAGTCTCCCCATATGGTACAAGAAACTGGGCAAGTTGCTCTATGCTGACCTGTCATGTCCCACTTCGCTGGTTTGAACATTAACCTGTTTGGTTAAAACAGGGCTTGGTTAGTGCACACTGTGCTGGGATAGAGCTTCAGAGTCAGGTGATTAAATGAGAGTCAGGTATATAGGTACGTCCTGTTTGCAGTAGGTGCTTTAGTGACATTGTATGACCTTGCTGCAGGATTAAATTTTCTAATGAATTAAGGTTCTGTGACCAGCTGTGTGGCTGCTGTTTCTTTAGTTTCCATTTCCTGACTTAGCAGCTCTGTGTGCATGTGCGCTTCTGGGAATAAGGGTAAAATAAAATCTAGTGGGTTTTTATGGGCTGTCTGCAGTAACTTTGCCAGTCTGTGATGAGGTTGTTGAGTGTGGTTAAACTCAACCTTCTCTTACTTAATCATGGATCTGAGTGGGGTCAAGTAGAAAGCTGGTTTTCTGAGTTCTGGTGATGAGACATAGAAGATTTCACAGATCTTTTGTTTTTCTTCTCTCTTCTACTTTTGTTATTTCTTTTAAGGTGGCTGAGCTCTAAAGAATATTCCTTAATTATTTCCTTTTAGGTTGAAAATGTTTACCTGAGGAGAGGAAAACTAGGGAAGTTCGCTCTTTTGTTTTGTGATATGTTGTAGTTTTAAATAAGCTTGGGTGTAAGGTCATGGAACTCAAAAAACAATAAACATAACACCTTTCAAAAAAATGAAACATGTCCCCTCTCCTCCACCGCAGTTGTTTCTGGAATTTGAGTTTGTCACATGAAAATCGCTCTTGAAAGAACCATTACATTGGCAATATGCGGAAAGTATTTTTAAGAGGAATTTTCAGATATTTAGAAACGGGTTTTTAACAATCCTTACATATAAATGTTTAAAATATATACCAAGTATGTAGCAAACCAAATCATATGCAGTATGTAATACGTTTTCTTCTTATTTAGGTGACAAACAGCATGTTTGGTGCTTCAAGGAAGAAGTTTGTAGAGGGGGTTGATGGTGACTACCATGATGAGAACATGTACTACAGCCAATCATCGATGTTCCCACATCGGTCAGAAAAAGATGTAAGTTGAATAAGCTTATTTTTTTCTCTTTTCAGTACTTAGATATACATTTCACACACTTGAAACTGTGAGGAAGGGCTTCATTTAGCTTTGAGCTGTACGCGTGCCATTTCCAGTGGCAAGTGCTTTAATTGTAGTGAATTTATTCATGTAAACTTCAGCCATATGCTTGCCACTGGTTTGTTTTTTTTTCATCTTGAAGAATTGTATTTGTAATTTAAATTGAGTTATTGATTGTATCTTGGGCTTACATGCTTTGTCTGTAGGGTTTTTTGTTGTGGTTTTGTGTTTTACATCTTCAGCCATTTTTAGTTTCTGAAAATGCCTTGTGCAGTTTGTTTGCTGAAGTGTTCTAAGTTAGATATTTCTCTTATTTGTAATGCCACAAAGTTACGAAACTAATAATTCCTGAACATTTTTCCCGTTAGTAATGACAAATTGTATGTCAGAACTGCATTGAGATTACTGAAGCTTTGCTGCTTCTTCCCAAAGCTAAATAAATTAGGCAGTAAAGTATTTCAGTTTTATATGGAGTGGCATGTAGAAATATATGGAGGACTTGAAAGCATGACTTGAAGTTCATGTCACCTGCAGGTCAGTAATGTCATCTCGTGGTAGGCTTGCATTTAATATGTGTAGGCAACATATTCTTTCTAATTAAAAAAAAAAAGTGTTCAAATTTTTTAAAAGGTGGAAATGCTTCAAGTCTGCCTCCAAGCGTGTCCAGAAATATCGTTAATAATGCTTGTGAACATAGTCTTCATAGACCTTGACCTGTATCAACATAAGCATTTCCTACAGAATCTTAGCTGAATTTAAATTAGATTTTCAAAGAGAAGGAAATAGGTTTAGAGAGTAGAAGGTCTTTTCGGACAAAATGAAACCAAAAAAAAAAAGTGTAAATGCAGCTTTCCAATTCAGTTTCATAAATTGATAAGAAATTTTAGATGAGCCAGCAAAGGATTAAAATGGAGTACAGTATAAAGAAATCTAAATGGGCTGCTCTTTTCTCTTTGTGTTGATTACATGTGTGCATGTACCATAGATGCACGTAGGCACAATGGAATATTTATGATGTTGAATATACATCCTTTCTGTGGTCACCAAGAGGTGCAGCTTGCACTCTCAAAAACAATAGACAGTATTTCTCCAAAGTGATTCTTGTACATTAAATCCCCACTTTTAGATTTGATGCACTGAGAGAAAAATCATTACGGCGTGGTAAGAAAGGTAAAGTGAGATAAATGCTGTGCTGCACAGTGTACACAGTGAAAGCTGATGGCTTGGCACATTGTTGACACAGTGAATGAGTGTTTTAGTTGCCACTTCTTCTGTAGGCAGAGTTGTAGAAGTGGATCTTAGAATGGCACTTCAGGAGAAGGAAGGTGGGTGTTCCAGACACCAGGAATGACAAATGAGAAATCGTGAAAGCTTGTGGGAGAAGTGGCCAAAATGGGGCATAGAAGCCTGCTGTAGTTGGCAGAAGAGTGATGTCATTCTGACAGGAAATAGAAGAGTGGAATTGCAAGAGCTTTTAAAAATTTTATTTCCAAATAATTTTAAAGGTTCCCCGAGCTCCTGTAGCTTCACTATTGAACATTAGAGCTTTCTGAGTTTGTGCTTATGAAATTGTAAACTGTTACATGCTATTCTAATTTTTTTATAAGTTTATCAAAATAAATTTATGGTGGTAGTACTGACTGTACATCTTTGATCACTCATGTATGGCTAAATGTATATTGTGTATTACATGTTCCATTTGCTGTTTCATTTGGCTCACAGTAGATAAGGGTTGGAAAGGTTTTTACATTCTCTTAGTTTCCAGTTTCTTTCACAGCTTTGAAAACCTTTTCCTATTGAAAATAACCATGTTTTCAAATAGTCTTTCAACTAGCATTCTGCTAAAAATGTTGTATATGAAAGTAAAATAAATATATTAACTCTGTTGTTTAGATAACAAAATTGATAGGCTAAAATAAAATTACTCAGAATTTTCTCCAAGTAAGCTAATAAAGACTAATATTCAGAACCTAGATCCAGTTTTATGAACACCTGGGGGGAAAATTTCAGCATTCTAGATCTTGAACCACTTTGACTCTTTCTGTCTTCACATCTCCTATGGGAATAAAATAAAGATAGAAGAAATATTGGAGAAAGAAAAATCACTCTTATATTATCTAAACAGAGTGCAGTTTTACTGAAATTTAAATTATTCCTCTTTTTTTCATTTTCAGCTTTATGTCTTTACTGAAAGCAGACAAAATTAATCTTGCAGGGTTTTGCAACTGACCTGTAAAAAAACTACTTGAACGTTATTTTTTTTTTTCTCTCCAGTGTATGATATGTACATATGAATGCAGAGTCCTTCATTTATGCTTCATTTATCTTCTAGAGTTCTTCAGACTGAAATAGAATGGTTTTGATGGAAGCCTCTGTGAATGGCCTCCTTTAATACAGTTTTTCAGGAAGGGCTAAAGCTTGTCTAGTATTTACCCTTATACTGGATATAACTAGGTGTTTCTGTTTTTCACGTTGTTGAAGTTTTACTGATTCTGATCTTGGAAGTTACTACTTTCCAAGGAATTGTTGCTGCTCATGTGTATGTATACTCCAAGTGGGGGAACACAGGGAATAGTGAAATGCTCCTAAAATTTGGAGTAAAGACTATTACTGCAAGCATATTTATATAAACTTCAAATCTTAACTTTTCACTTTATTTTTACAATAAAGTCAAGCCAAGTCCTGTCTTAAATTGCAAAGTCTTTTGAGGTGGGGAAAGAACAAGCAGCAAATAATTTTGGATGTTACTTTTATTTCAGCCTCAGTATAGCTAAGAGCTAAAAGTTTTCTTTTAAATTACCTGTTTTTTCACTAGAGAAAGCAGTTCTAGATAAACAGGACTAATATGGTAATTGAAATGGAAAAGTTGCATGTTACTCACATGCACAAGTGCTTCCGAGATCGTATGGATACTGATTGGATAAGTTATTTTAGGCCCACAGTTATGGTTCCTTAGATGAGATTACATCTTGCTCAAGCCATCTTATGCTTCTTTTTTACTAAATAAGTTGCTTGGCTTTGAATCATCACATGCTTGCTGAGCTAAGTAGGGAAGTAGAACAGAGTATATGCATGAATACTCTCTGTGAATTTTTCTGCACTTGGTCAGTGCATGATAACCAGATCAATAATCTCAGTACTTTCAGAACACAGGACAGGTTAAGAAAATAGTTCAGCTTTTGGCTGGAAACGAGTGGGGTCCTTGTAATATAAATTGACACAGTGAGGCACTGTGTGCCCACAAAACAATTGCAGAGCTTACTTGTGGCTAATTTCACCGACTTAACTGAGCTGTGTGTGCACTCAGCAAAATAATTTTCAGGATGTGGATACATGTAGTTTTATTTGGATAGAGTGACAGTGGTAGAAATTGCTAACTCAAGGCCCTCATGTACTTTTGAAACTAAAGTTATTAAATGAACAAAACAAAAATGCAAATAAGCTTTGAGAAGATTGGACCAATTCAGTCTGAACTTCTTTGATTTCTCATATATGAGAATGTAAGAAGGGCTCCACAAGGTTTGACTAATCTAGCCCAGTCCACTGAAAATGTATGCATGAGAGTATAAGATCGTGGCGTCTTCTGTTGCTCTGAACTGTAGTCATAAATCTGACAGTAGACAGACATGCATCTTAATGAAGGTCTACCCAATCAGGAAAGTCAGGAGATTTTTTCAATTAATGTTTTTTTCAAATCTTGGCACAGTCCTTTGCTGTTCATTTTCTTCCCCAGTTGCTCAACAGATAGTAAAATGCGTGTGGTAAGGTGGTAGTAATACTTCTGATTTGTACTTTTAATTGCCACAGGTGAGCTCTAACTTGAAGATTAGATTTGTCTTGTTGCAATTGTTTATCTAGCTCCCTAGCACTAGGAAGTCCTCAGATTTGGATATTGAGTACAGAAAAATGGGTTGTTGATTCTGGGTATCTCTTGCCTTAGTCATAATTTACTTCAGATGCTTCATATGGATTTTTGTATGTATTTAAGAATTCCCACGAAACCCCCTTGTGTCAGGAGCAGTTGTAGCATTCACGCTAATGCTGGTTGGCTGAATAGAGATACAGTACATCAACCCAGCTCGTAATTGTCTGAATAGTTTTGATCCATTTGAGGAGGGAGAAAAAACCCTAAAGTTTATTTTAAGAAATAAATAGATTAATGTCTGTAATTATAAATGGCAGATTAATATTTTCACATGCATTACTTTGCACATAAACATTCTTGTAGATTTGACTGAATAGTGAGTTGGTTTGCCCTTCTTGCTTTGTGAAACACATGGCTTAGGCTTTGCTCTGTGAAGTGTGAGTTACAAAGCAACACGGTTACTTTTCACCCTCCAGAAGAGTGATTAAACAGTCCTTGCCTATGTTACTGAGTACACAATAAGGTTTTTAAAAAAAAAAACCCCAAACAACCAAGAAAAGAAAAAAAAACCAAAATAAAAACCCTAAAAGAAACAAACAAGTTTTAAATATATGAAAATTGCAATGCCATTGATAGTGGCCAAAGTGGCAAAATAGTTGGAAGGACTTGCAGGGAATGAGATCAGTAACAATTCAAGGAACTTTGTGTTTTAATAGGCAGTTCCCTTTTACAGCCTATCATCATTCTGCCTATAGCTTGCATTTTCATAAGAAAGTTATACAGTATCCTGAAAGAACAAGAGGTTTCAAATATAAAATGCAGCCCTTATTGTGTCACCTATAAGTTTGCACCTGAATGGATTTATCAGATAAAACAATACGTCATAAACTAATTTTGCTTAGAGACAAAAGTGTGTTTGTATACTATATCACACAGTATGCAAGTATGTATCTGATAAATATTTACCTGAATATAAGTTAGTTCACATCCATTTACAATTTGGAATTATGTCACAAGGAAATTAATTTTACTGTTGATGACTGTAGTATAATTTTTCACTATGATTGAGTTTGTATTTAGGCTTTTTATAGAATAATTAAATGACTATGGTAGGCGTTCTATACTCTTCTGTGCTTCGTCTTCATCTAGAAGCTTTATTTTACTGCATCTCTACCCTACAATGTATAATAATTTTTATATGTCAGCTTTAGCTTTTGAAGTGGTGCCTTGAACTAGATTAATTCCATGCCATAAAATCATGTGCATTTTCTAGAAGGGTAAGGTTATGGTTTCTTACCCAATAACTCAGTTCATTGAACATGCTGTTTTTTGTAATATTGATGGTTTATGAGCTCAGTGGTGGGCATTTTGTTTGGTTTTTGTTTTTTTTTGTATGCAGCTAGTTATTTAGTTGGTATGAAATATTTGCTTTGTTGTCCTAGTTCTTAATTGCTTTGGCATTTTTTATAGCATTTCAGTGTGCTTTCAGTAGTCATTTGGCTCATTGATAAACTGTACTGTCAAACAATGTCTCTACACAGGGAAAATTTTAGAGTTTTACTTGGGCAGCCATGTTAGCCTCACGGAAAAAATGTCATTGTCATTCAAAAGCAACATCTTGTCTCTAAGATCTTGAGATATTGCTGCCATCAACAGTGTGGTCCTACCTCCTTGTGCTTCCCACGTGCTGCTGGAGGCAGGAGATCACAACCAACCAGAAATGATGAAATATGAAAGACTGAATAAAATTTCATTTATTTTTCAGTATTGCATTTGGGTTTATATTTCACAAATTATTTATATCAGCAATAATTTTCACTGGCAGATAATATTATATAATATTATAAATATAAATATATTAATATATATAATATTTATATATGTATACAAGGTTTTCATTGATTTATGATACTGAGATTTGGAAATACTTTCTTGTAACATGGGAATTTTGTGAGTGCTGTATTAAAAGGTGGTTTAAAGAGGAAGACTAATAACACTACTAAAAAACTGTCAGTCTAGAAAAATATGTATTTTTATTTGTTATTTGTTGGCTTGTTTTACTACTGTTTTTTATGTCAGTATAACACTTTCTTTTTTTGAGGCTGTGGGTTAGATGTTGTTAGTAAATAGTGCAGCACAGATGGCAGATACCAGAAATAAAGTATTGTAAATACAAAATGATGCTGATGTTTGCATCTGTGAGAGACCCATCATTTATCAGGCCAGATATTACTCACAAACTTGCTTATTCTAACACGTTTTGCTTCTAGGAGTTGACTTTGTAGTGCTAAATCAATATATTTTAGCTACAGCTTGCCTCATGTTTAAGAAAGTAGCTTTGGGCTATAACTACATAATGTAGCAGCCTTCACAGAGTTGCTTTACTTAGTTTTCTTGGTGCCACCCTGCTGATGTGTGCTACCATGGCAGTGATGGTGACAGGCAGCTGTCCCCACGCTGAGTTGAGGCTTTGCTTGGAAGAGGCAGGATGCTGCAGTGCACGGGGAGGCAGGAACCTGTTCAGCCAGTGCTGCCGCTGGACCTCTCTCTGCTTTCAGGAATGCTGCAGCCTATGTTCTCTACTCTCCCAAGAGGGTTGTAAAGTGCAGCAGTTTCTTCACAGTTCTGGCAAATTTAAGCCTTTCCTGGTGCTGTTTTTTTCGAGATTTGTTGACGCTCTCAAATGAACTCAGTGCAGTAAACTGATCATGAGTAATGAAAGCAGTTGCAGTAAAATCTCATTCAGCACTAGAGATAGGAAATTGTCTGATAGCTCCTTACAGCTTACTGATGTGGACTAGTCCAGAAAAATTGGGCCATCCGCTTGGATCATCAGCTAGTTTGAGTTTAGATGCATAATCTTCCATGATCAAAATTGCACTGTCACTGTTTTGAGACTCACGAGTAAAATGAGGTCTGTGTCTTGAGTGTCATCAACTTAGTCTTTCAGCCTGCCAGTACTGAGTGTTGGTCTTTCCTGTATGCTGGCAAAATAAAGTGCAGCCTTCATATTACACAGTCTTTCTTGCTCATTTGTCTCCCTGTCCCATGGGAGAGGCAAGTCTTAGGCCTCCTCTGTCTCCTAATAACAACATAAGGAAAGCTAATTGAAAAAAAGTTTGCCTAGTTCAGTGATGCTGCGTTGGAATAGAAGCAGAAATCCCATGCTGGGTTTTGTGGCTGTTAACCACTAGCAAATTGATTTAAGTTGTTACAACTATAATTCGGAGCATTTTTTGCCTAAGATTCTGACATAATTGGGTAAACCTTAATAGGTCTTAACAACTGGAAGAGGCTTTAGTCACCTTAAGGCTTAGTCGGCTTTGGTTTTTATTAAGGTTGTGACCTTTGGCTGTTGTAGACAAAAAGAAATTCAAGTGACTTCCAGTCACAGTTGCAAGTAAGCTCTTGGAGAGTTGTTATATTTTTCTATGTCGTGTAGCAAGTAGCCCAGTCAGATGAAATAATGATTGCAAAATGCCAGAAGAAATGTTTTTAGTGCTACTAATACCATTCATCTTGAATCTTCATTATTTTTGCTAGACTAAGTTGGAGTAGACTATAATAGTGACTCAGGTTTGAATGCAAGTCAAGGTTCTGGTAATATAGGTTAAGGTTTTGCTGAATTTAATTTTTGTTGTTGATCTAAATTGTATGGAAATAATAACAAAACAAGACAATTTTAAACTGTTCCTTACTTAGATATGACAGAAAAAAGGTGTTTAATAAAGTAGAGATGGAATAAGTGAGATACCCATACAGCATATTCCTCCTCTATGAGATTTGAGAAATGCTGCATTTAATCTGCCTGGAACAGATCCACAGGATTTTTTTATTGATTTCTTCTTGAGGCTTGTTATCTTCGATGTTGTAAGTATGTTATGACATTAAGTTATCAGACTTACTGAATTTAATGCTTGGGCTTTATTATGGTTTTCTATAAAGGTTTCTCTACAAGTCATTTTGCAATTAACTTTTCATGTAAAAGAAAGTGGCACAATAGATGTGACCTACTTTGCAATGTTTCAAAAGAAAATCATCTTTCTCATAAGTAGTGTTCAGTAAATATTATTTCTACTGCTTTTAAATGAATTTAAAAAATCAAGTAGTACTCATTGTACAAGAGGTGGGATTCTTTTTTCTCTCTTTAAAGTAATCTATTGCCTTTTAGGGGTTTTCTAATTATGGGTTTTTTTACTCCAAATTAACATTATAAATAAAAGATTTTATGCTGAGGTCTGTACCATCTTCTGCTTATTACATCACATGCCATGACAGCAGTTTTTGAATTCCCTGAGCAACTGTGCTTATGGGATATTCTTTTTTGGTTTAACTGTTTTGCTTATCTGTCTCAAAGTGGGTAGTACTTTTTGACTGATGTTTCTATCTCAGTGTCTGGTGCGTTGGTTTTTATTTTAGAACTTGCATGCCTTTATCATTGTCTCAGAAGGTATCTTAGAACTTTCTGCCTCTCATTTTTTCCTGTAGAATTACACTTTTTCACACCTTGCAACATGTTCTAGGATTTACCAACTTGTCAAACTTAAATGTTGGTTTTTTTAACCTCACCATTTTGCTTTGTCTTTCCTTTCTTAAAAACTACTGTGGCAGCTTGTTTTATCAGTGTTTAATGAACATCAGTTTGTTAGTTCGGGGGGGAAGTGTGCTTTTGAAATCTTGTCTCCCAAGTGTCCCCACTTCAGCATGGTTTGGTTCGTTTTGCAGAGCAATGTTAGTGTGAGTGAGTTTTATTCCTTTTGAATTAAACTAGGTTGGAAGAGATGCTCCAGCACTGCACCAGACATGTACCACTCACTAATGGGCATCTAATCCATGGCATCAAGTGTTTTAGTTAGGAAAGCATATAGTAGCTGTTAGGCCTCCAGAACCAACTGGTTTTTTACAAATGTACTTCCTTCTGGCTGCATCACATGCTGATGCAGATATGGCCTGTGAACCTGGTCATATGAATGCTGAGCTGAAGCCACTGGTTGTTATTTAAAGTGGGTTTTTGTTCACAGTGAATTCTTCACTAAGAGAGAAGATCTTGTCTTGCTGTTTCAAACCTCTGGTGTACACTAGTGTGGGTGCTTGTTCCTGTAGTTGCTTACTATCAAATACGTGCACTTTGTTCTTAATATGTGTGAATATAATGTATGTTGAGGTAGTATTTCTGGTATATTTTCTGATGGTCTACAGTAATTGCCTGCTGTAATTTCTTTTTTCATGCCTTCTGTATATATTCAAAAAGTCATAAATACTTTGTGACTTACAGATATGAATGCTACTTTTGATACTTAGTGACTTACCTTGCATGTCTTCTTTCTCATTTCTACCATCTGGATTTGGCCCCAGTATAGACAGCTAGCAGATTCAGTTTATAAGGTTTGTTTGAATTTTACATCTGTCTAGATATCAACATATCTACAAATATCAACAAAGCAATTTGCAGTTTATCACAGTAAAGTTATTTTTATTTGAATTCCTTACTCACAAGTTGAAAAAGCTTGAAATTGCCTTATGTCTAAGAATCCAGACATTCCTTTCCTTGAAACCGTCCTAAAATTCAGTCCAAGTCCAGACTAATTCACTAAACAAGCAGCTATTTGCGCATGTATTACTAAGTAGAAGTAACATGTTCTGTTGTGGATGGAGGGATTAGGTCAACTAATAACTCCCCTTGCTCCAAAGGGGCAGTCAGCTATACCTAGAGTTAGTGAACAGCTTATCAACAAAAAGTGTACAGGGATGGATGTTCCAATATTTAACTTTCCTTAAGATTGCAAAAGGGTTTTTTCCAAGTGTTTAAACTATATGTCCTGTTTCTCAAATTTATTAATACTTTACATTTCTTCAGAAGCATGGAGAACAGTTTATTCTTTTCCTTTTAGAATAATGACTGGAAATCTGGTGTCATGTGCCTGCATTAGTTGCTTTGTTTTTGGGGTATGCAAACCCAAATCTCCATCTTTCTTCATAGACGGTGATAGTAATTTTTTTTTATATATTTTTTTTTACTTCTTACTCTTCCCAAGAATCTCTGTAGTTAGTCACATTTCTGGTGTGGTGTCTGAAAGTTGACAAAGAAGGGTTTAATGGAAATACTTGGTAATATGTGATTTTTCTAAAGGGGGCATGGTGGAGCAGGAAATACTGCTTCTGACGTTTGTAGGTCCTGTTCATACCTGTCTACAAGCACAAGGCTAGCTCTTAGGGTAGTATATTATAATTTTAACATTGGAATGTTACCTGAAGTTTATATCTGTTTGTACATACCTGCTGCTACCTATCCACTCTTACTGTAGATGATAATATGAACCTTTCACTTGTTGAGCAGGAACGGATCTGGTTGTACGAAGCATGTTTTGCAGAGGAAACAGACCTCTGATTTAAGTAAAGGAGTATTTCTTTTTCTGTAACAATGGGTATTCTATCTGCAAGGGTAGAAAACCTGAAAGCTTTTAGATCTTCTGTGCTTTTTGTTGAAAGTAAAAGTGTGTGTTTATACAGGTGAAGTCATAAATTTTTATTGATGTGTAATATACTGCTACAGGTGTTACTGTGCAGATATTTTGGGGAGTTTCTAAAATTTTTCATGACTTTGGATGAGTTTTCAGTTGTTTTGGTTTTCTTGCTGTAGCATAGTGTTGTAAACTTCCAGAGCAAGATAGCGCACAGTATCTTTATGTCTTTAATAACCTCTTATTCTTCTTACATTTTAGATGCTGGCATCACCATCGACATCAGGTCAGCTGTCTCAGTTTGGGGCAAGTTTATACGGGCAACAAAGTAAGAATTCTTTTTATTAATAATATGTTTATTTTATGCTATATATATTCCAGTTTGACACTCTGGAACATGCAGATGGCTTTGTTTTGTTTTCTGGTGATTGTAAAAATGGCAGTATGTCTCCTTATGCACAATTATTTTAAGATACATTTTTGCTTTGCTTAGTATGCATTTTTGCAGTGTTAAGTGTGCAAAATGTCATATATTGTCACTTTATAACTGCTAAATATGCAAATATAACCATACTATAAAAATTATCTGTTGCTTAACAGACTCTCTGAAGGAAAACCTAAAGAAAGAAAGCTTGGCCAAAATGAGCCTAGTTCAGAAAACTATATAAGGAATAGAAGAAAATGATACCTTAAATATAACTGATATTTCATGCTCTACAGGAGCACAATAAATCTTGTGTACATGCTTGGCAACTTGAATTTGGCAAAGAGCAATGCTGTTAAGATTATTGCTTTCTGCATCACCGTTTTTTTTCTTTCTGGTACCTTGAAGATTTCATGTATCTGTCAGTCATATGGACAGTGTTGCAATTGAAGAGCTATAGAGCAACAGTCACCGTGTAATGCTGACTTAAGTACCACGTAACTTAGGGCCAGCGTTGAGAACTGGTCCTCCTGGTGAACTGAGAGGTGCACACAGGCAGTGACTCAGAATATCTGAGTTAGATACAGTTCCACAAGTAAAACTGTTGTGAATATCATCTCTCCTTTGTCACTGTATGCTTTTGAATGTTTTCTGCTGTCTTGCTAAGTGCATCTGACTCAGATTCCAAGAAAAAATGTCTTCAGAATACTTTAGAGAGTCAGGAGTTTTTTATCTGGACAAACTAAAAGCTTTGTTTGCTAGATGCATGGCTCTTGTGACTTCTTTTGGCTTTCTTGAAATAGTTTTAAAAAATACAGTGGGGTTTTGGGAGTTTTGTTTGTTTGTTTGTTTTTTGGTGGTGGTGATTTTTTGGAAGTTTTTTTCCCTATCTCAGTGGCTCTTGGTGAGTGACCCTGCAATACAAACTGCCATTTTATTATGCTACTGAGATTTGTAGGAGCAGCTTCTAGCCAGTCTGAGAGCCATGTTTGACTCTTGTCTTTTAGGTGCTGATTATGGCACTGTTGAACCTTTCAGACTTAACTGTATACAGATACTGAAATAGTTTATTCATTCTGTTTTTCACAGTTATTTGTTGTTTATTTTTTAAGGTCATCTTTTTTATCAGCTTGGTTGTTCATTCAGTTCGTTGCCGTGCCTAGGATGTAATCTCTGTAACATGGAGACATATATGCCTAAAACCTTGAAAGTAAATATTATCAAGTGTCAGTTTCTACCAGATCTTGAGAAAAAGGGGCAAGAAGCTTTTGTGTTGAAGTCATGGTTATGATTAAAAAACTCTTTAGGAAAAACAAAGCTGATAGTGCCTATGCACTTTTAATGATTGGTAGCTGTCAGTCATTAAGCAAGATGTCATGTTACAACATTAATATAATTTAAACTTGACCAGTAGGAAGGAAGTCGGCCATTTCATTGGTGTGCCTCCAGCATAGCCCATGTAGATCTCTTGTCTCAATTAGAAAAGTGGAAAGTGTAAGAAAAAAGGGGTTGGGTTTTTCCTTTTCCTCTTACAGTGAATATTCCAACTGCCCATCCTTGCCAGGAATGTGGTTCTACTTCACTGTAACACCCCTAATCATTAAAAATTCTAGTTTAAAGAAAGCCAATAAGATAACCATCACTCTAAAATAGGCTTTGCTAAAACAAATGCTTGCACAAAATTAAGTTGAATATCCTAATTGTGTTTTTTGGTGTCTGTATCTAGTTTGGAAGTGTCTGTATTTTTTTCTTTACCATTTTATTTTTAAAATCCCATGTAATTGTTAATCAGAGTGAAATATTGTTTATAATTTGTGTTTATGCTCATTGAAATTATTCTGATGCAGCAAATTGCCAAAATATTTACAGTGAACACTTCGATGTAATCAACTTTTAATGAAATGTTAGGATGCTTGTTATAGCAAGTCACACCACCTCTTAATCTGAACATATAGAGATAAATCTGAGTGTTTTAAACAGTTGAGTTTTGTTGCAAACTCCCTGGACTGCAAACTGTAGGGTAGGACACAGACTGCAGTTCTTAAAGTGTAAAAGCTGAATGACTGGGGAATTTCTTCAGACCTTGTCCGTGATAGTAATTTGAGCATATGCTATGTCTGTTCTTTGCATTCTTAGTATTTAACCACGTTATACATTGGCATATTCAGCTCTTCTGCAGGGGTGTTCTACCATGGGAGAGTGCTGATCCATCAGAATTTTCTTTTGTTTGGTCTGCAAGATAAGGTTTTGAGTTCTGTCAGGCTGCCTCAGCAGCCTTATGCCAAAGCAATAGGAACTGTCACAGCCATCATTTTTTATATGCTAAGTTTGTTATTATTGCCATGTTGCACTAAATGACTTTTTCTTGTCTTTGAACATAATTCTGAAATTTCTTAAACACAGAAAAGTGATGTGAGAATGATGAAAAACTTAATAAAGTTTTTGGACATTTTGAAACAGGGCAGTAACTGATTATTTTCTGCTGTTCTCAATTAAAGTAATTTAATTTTTTACCTCACTGAAGTGCTTGCTTTATTCTGTCACACACAATTGTTTGTGTAGAAAATACTTTCGATCACATTGTTAAAACTCTTCTGTATGTTTTTAAATGCTAATAGAGGGCCGTTAAAATTCTGCTTGCTTTCTTTTCTCGTAAGGTCAAACTTGATCACAGACACTGAAGTACTGTTGCCATAAAGAAGCAACTTAAACTGTAAAGAGAGAACTGTCCTCAAGTGTTTCTTTCGTTGTCCTAAAAACAATGTTATTGTTAATTAAATATCCATCACTTTTTTTTTTTTATCAAAGATTTGCTAAATTTTTAGCAAGAAAATCTGTATTCTAAAGACTGGTCAAATATATTCTTATTTATTCAGAAGTAATTAACATATTTCTTGAGTGCAGTTACTGATTTTCCTAAAATGCTGCCTTCTTTTGAGATAATTTGTAGATTTTCATGTCCTTATCAAAAAACTCAAAATTCAAACCTTCATCTATAGTATACGTCTCAAAGGAATCACAGTTTTGTTAGTGACTTCAAACAGAGAAATTCCTTACAGAGCCTTTCCAAAGTTAAGCAGCAATGGGGCTAAATTTGATAATTGAGTTTCTACTATCCAAACAAGGACTTAGTTTTTACACTGCACTTTCCTTCAGTCTTTACACTTTTTTTGTACGTTGTCAGCGTAAATTGTTTCCATCTCTACCTGATGGAGAAGACCTTGTTCCTGATTGCTCTGTATCTCCACCCCTCTGAATTTTTTTTCAATAGGTGCACTAGGCCTTCCAATGAGGGGAATGAGCAACAATACCCCTCAGTTAAATCGCAGCTTATCACAAGGCACTCAGTTACCGAGCCACGTAACGCCAACAACAGGGGTACCAACAATGTCACTTCACACGCCTCCATCTCCGAGCAGGTATTTATCGATAGCCGATACTTCTGCGATTGTGTCTTTCTGCAGAGCTCTTGTTAAATGTTCTGCATATTTTGCCTCATACTTTACAGTCTGATAAATTTAAAAAGGAGAAAAGTAGTTTCTATGGACCACTGCCTGTGTTAGGGAGGTAATACTGTAAAAAACTAAGGATTTACTGTAAGACAGTATTTTATTTTTGTATGTAGAGGACAAATTGCTGGGAAATTCTACTTTAGAATTTAAGAGATTGTTATTTGATTGTACAGTTAAAGTTTTGGTATAATGTCATACACCTTGTAAGGATATAAAGATGGTAGGTCTGAAGTGCTCATTAGAAAAGAGCTGTAACGCCTTTTCATATGTATAATACTTAAGTATTTATCTAAACCTGATGAAGGACTTGATTAGTATATAATGGGTCATTTGGTATTTCTGAAGAAATCCAGAACTGCATTAATTATAGAGAGTAATCCAAACACACCGTTTGGTCACTAAGCACAAATTAAGTTGCAACAACTTGGAGTCCATCCTGCGTTAGTAATCTAAGTGAGTAGCCAAATACTGTGGTACAGATTCATCTCTGTGGATGGTTTTTCTCTTTCAGGGGGATATTGCCTATGAATCCTAGGAATATGATGAACCACTCCCAGGTTGGTCAGGGCATTGGAATTCCCAGCAGGACAAACAGCATGAGCAGTTCAGGGTTAGGCAGCCCCAACAGGAGCTCTCCAAGCATAATATGTATGCCAAAGCAGCAACCCTCTCGACAACCTTTTACTGTGAACAGGTAAGGCTCTTTAACTGGACCATCCCTGTA
The DNA here is from genome assembly GCA_013397755.1 of Cnemophilus loriae. Taxonomy (NCBI): domain Eukaryota; kingdom Metazoa; phylum Chordata; class Aves; order Passeriformes; family Corvidae; genus Cnemophilus; species Cnemophilus loriae. The sequence goes on along the minus strand of VZTF01004193.1, from coordinate 601,498 downwards.
CAGCCATAGACATGCTGCTCTGGAAATGTAATTTTTATCCATTAGAATAAATCTCGAAACCTGCTTTGTGTGCTTATGTCTGGGCAATAAACTTTGAAGCTCCTTGTAATAGTCTCGTAAGGTCTTTGAGGCCTTTAAGCAAAGTTCTCTTTCTGACTATTCAGTTTCTACTGCATCTGCTTTAAAGTATGTGATGTTTCTCATGTATTCCCAAGTTTACTTTTGAAACATACCTTGAATTTTCAGCATATGCATCTGTTTAAAACTGTTTGTCTATGACTTCGGGAAGAAGTAAGGCAAAATTTAAAAACACGGTAGCTATTCTGGAAGAGTAGTAAACTGATTCAGACACAGTAAGGATCTAGTATTTTACTTCTTTCAGTTCTGGAATGATACCGAGGACAATGACTTGCCATTTGTTTAAGGATTTAGTGCTCATTTGGATGCCAAAAGTTTCTCAGTTGCTTCTTCTCTTTTTCTAACTCTGAGCAGGATACTAACATCATAAATCACTAGGCTTTAACTGTGTTACAGTGCTGTGTTTATGCTTCATTCATACCGATAAACTTGTAGTAAGTACTGTCTTAGTTCTAATTATTTAATGTGTGTAGTCACAGCTTAGCATGGCTGACTGCTTTTGAGGCTTGGTTCCATTACCTCATGATTTGTGTGCTCACAGTTAAGTCATTCTTCTCCCTTCAGGCCCTTCCTTAGAGGAGTGACTATTGGAAGGAGCACAAACAAACTCATGGGTGGTCAGGTGCCACCTCTAACCCCATCTAGTATTTTACAAAATATAAGGGAAAGTGAAGACTAATGTTACAATTAACTGAATCTTGATCAGGTTGTTTAGTTTTGTAGTTTCACACTGATACAGGCATACAGATACTGTTCTCAATCACACCAAATAGGGACCCGGTAATAGCAGTTTGTGGTCTTGCAGCGTGACAAGACTTTGTATCTTGCCTCTGATTATACAGAGTTTGCCTTTCCTATCCTGTATAGTGGCAAGTAGAGGTGATAATTTTAAAAGATAATAATTTTAAAAGATAATATATTTTAAAGTATTTTTGAAATTTGAGATCACAAAAGGATGAAGCAGTAATATACTTAAAAACTCTATGTGTAGAGGACAGTGATACTGGATATTGATACGTGTATACAAAGTACTTGTTTAAATATCATTCAGCTGTAGGGTAGATAATGAAATCCTTGTGTGTAGGAACATTTGAATTAAAGTGCTCATCTTTTACTGTTTGTATTTCTCACTCTCAGTAAGCTACAAGTTTTACAAATTGGAAAGGAAATATCTCTGAAACAATGACTGGCTCTTATTCCACAGTTTATTAGCCTATGGAAGTATAGTAGTAGTACATATCCAAAGGATAATTGATGTGTTTAACGAAATTTTGAAATTATCCTTGGGAAAAAGAATTTATGGCATTTGCTTGTCAGGTGCATGAATTATGTGGCTTTCAAGAAGCATTTGCTGAATAGTTGCTTAGTTGGAGCAATGGAAGTTTTTAGGTTAGGTTTTTGAACGTGAAGCATTTGAAAATATTTCAAATTAGAGTTAAATGTTTCAGATTTGTAACTGTGTAAAAAATTTGAATAGGTAAAATTTCCACTAGGGAAGCATTTCATATTTTTATTCATGGAAACTTCCAAAATATGAGCTTCTATCCTATTACGGGGCTGTAGTGGCTGTTGTGATTTCCCACAGGTCAGACGTTCGGAATTTCACTCAGCTGGGGGCCTACCTTTGGGCTTCTCAACATCTCCAGCTCTCACAGGATAAAATGGATTATTTGTGAAGGCGTCTGTGCAGCCACAGTAGTCCTATATGATATTTAGATGTTTTCAAGTGTTTTTGCCTGGCATATAAAACCAGCTCATGTCCTTGTATGGCAGAGACCATCCCTCTGCTCACAGTAATGCCATGTGTACATGGTCATGATTGCATATCATAACTGTTCAGCTTATAAATGAGTCACGACAAACTTGGTCGTTTTCATGGTCCAGCTTCCCACCTGCCAATTAATGGCTTACAGTCTGACTTTGAACTACTGCATTTAATGCTGCTTCATTTTTGTATATGAAATTATTGAGTAATGATCATGTTAGTCATAACTTGTTTGTTGAGAGGTGTCTTAATACACAATGGCTATTAAAAAACTAAGCTATTTTGAAGTCATTCCAGTTGACCTGGTTAAGCAGTGCCTGTTGCTGTTGCTCAGTGTTTTCAGAAAATAATTAAAAACCGAGTTTAGGCTAATATGGGTTGCTTAGGCTTGAAATAATTTGGTTTTTTCCTCCTTAATATCTTTCACTGGAAATACAAAGTATGTATATCCTTTTTTCTGACTTCCTGGATTTTTTTCACAGTATGTCTGGATTTGGGATGAACAGAAATCAGGCATTTGGAATGAATAACTCCTTATCAAGTAACATTTTTAATGGAACGGGTGAGTTTGCTCTTTTTAATGTTGATCTAAAACTACAGGAGAGATAGTTTTTTAATAAGTCTAATTAAAAATACTTTGTTCTGTTGGAGTGCAACTTTCTAATAATTTTCAGTTGTTCCATAGAAACACTGCTCCAAGAGTAGTGCTAGATAACTGGTATTACTTCACAGGAGTGGATTTTAATACTTTGGAAGAGAAAGTGAAAGTAGTTCTATAGTATATTTGCTATACATCACGTGGCTATAGATTATACTAATTCAATTAGAAATGCAAAACAGCTCTTGAACTTGAAAAGGGTATTGGAGAAGAAAAGATTTATCCATATTCTATGAAAACATTAGGTATGCAAAAGCAGTGGGAAAGCATTTTTTTTTAAAATCTCAAACTCCTTTTGAACAGCTGGTTTATCATGTCATCCTTTCAGTCAGTTGTTTAAGTTGTGATTTTTCTCTGGGAATTACTTCTTCACTTGATTTTAATAAACTAGAGAGGGGAAAATACCTTTGTCCGTAAATTATTTAGGTTCATGTGTGCTGATGTTTCTGTTTGTGGCTGCATATATGGAGCAACCTGAGGTGCTGGTGACATCACAAGAGTGGAAGGGTTTGGGCATTCCGTAGGACATTGTGACATTTTTATAGAGCTGCAGCTCTGGCCTCACCTGTGTAGCATTTTCTGCTGCAAATCAAAAAGTGTTCCCATGTAACTTGCACCGCATTGGCTTTTCAGCTGCTTCAGCTTTATCTTACCTTATCTGAGGACAATAGAGCTCTTTGATGCTGCTGCTAATATGGGTTATTCTCTCAAATTTCTTCTTGATAGCTCTTCAAATTTAAAACATATTTAAAACAAATTTAAATACCTATTCTAGAACTGTAATTTTGATAGTTTGCTTGTATTTTACGTGTACAGTCTTTAATTCAAGAGGAGTAGACCTTACTAAATGCTATTGAGTAGCTATCATTTGAAAGCAAACTTCAAACGTACTGACGCTCTTTGGGCTAGTCTTGTAACACAAAGCCTGTAGTTATTTGTAATAATTATAGAATGAGAAAAAAGATCAACTTGAAAGAAAATATGTCCTACATTTATCTTGCTCATAATGAAGTCTTTGAAAAAAATGCATAAGGAATTTAAAAATACCTGTTCTTATTGTAGATGGAAGTGAAAATGTGACAGGACTGGACCTCTCAGATTTTCCAGCACTAGCAGACAGAAACAGAAGGGAAGGAAGTGGCAATCCAACTCCATTAATAAACCCTTTAGCTGGAAGGGCACCCTATGGTAAGACCATACTTCTGAAAGCTCTTCAAATGAGATTTTCTTGATTCACCTTTTGCTGTTCATAAGACAATAGACAGTCTTTTCAAAAACGTCGGACACGTGAGCTGCTAAGACTTATTTTTCAAAATGAATAATCGATACCTGGGATCCCTTTCATAAGTATTTGAACTCATTTGTTTTAGTTTCACTGTCAGTAGGGATTGTTGGGATTTTTGGTCTGTATGGTATGATTGCTCTGAGGCTGCTCATGCTGGAAATTTCTTAGGTAATAGGTTTTATTCCAATTGCATGTATATAAAAGCTGTTGATGCCTGAGTAGCAAATTACAGGAATAGTATTTGATTAGTAGAGGTGTTACTGCGTAAAAAGTCATAAGCTGTAAACATACTGTAAACTTTTGCTGTTTATTGATAGTATTTGCTGTTTTACTGTTCACTGTCACCCTTATGATGAACATCAGATTTCAAAAAATAACCTGTAAGCATCAATTATTATCAGTCAGATTCCAAGTATGTGTCATATAATTCTTGCTATACAGGTTAAAAAATAATAAAAGGAAAAACCTTTAGGTGGATACAAATCTTATTATTTGGGTCTTGAAAAAATTCAGGTAAGCTTAGTGTGAGGCACAAAACTTTTTTTTTGTTACTGCTTTAGTAGATTTTGTCACGCATGTTGCATCAGCTACTGTGAAAAGTTGCTTTTATAACCATAAGTTATTTTTGTGACACTTACCAAATTTTGAACCAAAAATAACCTATGTTTTCTAACTATAAAAAGCTAGTGTTTTTCAGAGAAAGCTCCAACTTTAATTGGACATAATAGATACCACATTATCAAGAGAAAGTAGCCTCATGGATTTGGCATAACCAGGGCCCTCTGCATAAGATAGCTGTGAGAAAGAGCTAAACAAGTTAAACCGAATTATTAAACACAGTGACTTAAAAAAGTGACTTCGCCAGATAAAGACACTCAAAACTCCCACCAGGCGTGAGTGGACGCTTAATACAGCTATAGGCTTACGTAAGATTTTGTCCATCATAGAATGGCTTGGGTTGGAAGGAACCTTAAAGGCCGTCTAGTTCCAACTCTGAAAAAGAAGACAGTATGTGAAAAACTGATAGAAGATAGGAGGGAGATCCACACAGATGTACTTCCAGCACGGAGCTTGAGTTCAATATTAAACAGCACTGCAGCATAAAAAAAATCTGTAATTGCTCTTGTGCTTACACCATTTCCCCATTTTGGTGCTTGCATAGCTGTTTGCATGACTGCATGGTAAACCACAAAATAAAGTTCTCTGAAGAGCTACCCTGACAATCTGCTTAGTGCAGCAGATGGGTATGGAGGTAGAGACAATCAAAAAATGAAAATGCGAGAGACACTGAATGTTGTCTTCCAGCACAAAATGTGGAGAACACTTTCGTTTGTGGCCAAGAAAGAGAAGGTATGAAACAGAGCAGAGACCTACTTTCCCCGTGCTTAGTTATTCAGGAAAATTATACTTCAAATAACTTTTAGATGGAATAAGAATACGCAATAAAGTTAATTCATTACCAATTTTATTCATCCAGTGGAAGAAATCGTAGTAACTCTGGATGAAAAGGCTGAACAGCACAAACAAGATTAACTAACTCAGTGCTGGTTTTTTTCTTAAATAAAGGAACTTTGATCTCTAATTCCAGAATACTGAAGAAAGTCATATGTTGTCATCTACTGAACCATTTTAGTCCTATCCATCTACTAAGAATCTTTGAAAAATAGGACCTAGACTTCCTTCTGTCTTCTGTTCCTCTAGTGCAGTGTTCTTTGCAACCAAATCACTGTATTACTTCTCTGTGTCTCAGCAAAGTCTAGTCACCCTCAGATGTGTTGTGTGGTGGCTTTTTTGGTTTGGTTTGGTTTTAACTGGCATTTTAAAAAGAAGTTCCTGTTCAGTTGTTAGAATCTATGTTCCAATGTGACTGGCCTGCTTTTTTTTAAATTAGGGTCAGAGCACTGAGAGTTGCAGGCTAAATGCTTTCAGTACTCATACTGAAAGTAGGAGTTGTTTTAATGTCACAGGCAAGTATTTCATTGTTGACGTGTTCCGCTGCAAGTTAGCTGGTTGTCCTTTGAGAATACGTATTTCTGAAGAGATTATGTAAAACAATTCTTCATGCAATTAGGAGACGGAGAAAAAATGTATTATACTTTTAAAAGCAGTACATCCTTTGTCAGTGGATTTACCTAAATACAGCTTTAACAATGCCTGTAAAGATTATTTGATTATTCAGATGTGCGAAACAGGTGCAGTGGATGTGTCTATGAATTTAACCCGGAGAGTTTCTCAGCTCACGCTTAAATAAGAGGCTTTAGTCTAATATGTGTGGATGTTTTGAATGAATATGCTTTGTTTTGCTTTACCTGTTTTGTTAAGTCGTCGCTATACAGCTTGCGCATAATGAAAATGGACAGTAAGCAAAATCAGCAAAGGAAAATTTTTTTCTTAGTAGTCATTTAATGTTACTCCTGCTTTCATTTTGATGATAGTTGGAATGGTAACAAAACCAGCAAGTGAGCAGTCCCAGGACTTTTCAATACACAATGAAGATTTTCCAGCATTACCAGGCTCCAGCTACAAAGATCCAACATCAAGTAACGATGACAATAAATCTGTAAGCAAACCTTAAATCTTCTCTTATTTTCAGTGTTCATACTTCTTTTGGTGATTATATTTTAAAACGGTCAGTGATTATATTTGTAATAAAAGATTTTCAAATTTGCCCCTCTAAATTAATAAGAGATTTTGCATAAGCAGCATTTGAAATGTAACTATGTAAATGGAATTTCTCAGGAAGTTTTTTGGTCCAAACAGTCACCCTGCTTGGATACATCAAAATTTAGTTTTGAGAATTGATAGTATTTTTTAAGTTTGCATTTCATATTTTTTTCTATCATTTGCACCTCATTTTTTGCTATTGATGCCTCTCATCAGTAGTAGTAATCTACACATTATAACATTTTTCTTCAAAGTTGTCAAATCCTTTAAAAGTTTTAACATGGTACAGTATCACTTCAAGGTAAAATTCTTAATGGAGATGTGGAATCAAAGGGAACAAGCACTTTTAATAGAGAGCATTGTTGGCTATATTGTAGACTAGTGAGGTACATTATATCTTAAGTATTTTGTATAATTATTGTGTGTTAGATATATAGCTTAGATCATAAGATTATGAGCTTTTCTTCATTGTTTACTCTGAAAGATTTGTAATAAAAAATGCTATTTTATGCACATGAAAGGTGAATAAAATGTGGGTGGCAGAGGACAGTTTCCTACAGGATTTGACAAAATGTTCTAGTTTCTGATTGTTTTATTACTTCTAATAAAAATATGTTAATGACGGTGGCATGAATACTGGTGAATAAGTAGTAGACATGACTACAAACTCATGTAAGAACTAAAAAACGAACTGCTCAAAAAAAAGGACAATAGAAAGTCTGGTCCCCCAAATACTGTGGGCAGTTTTATCATGAGGAAAATGTCCTGATACAGTTAGTGCTGAGTACGGTAAGGAGAGAGAGAGTAAATGTGATTAATTATATTACTGTAGACTTGTTGTAAAGAATAATAAAGAGTAAGAAATTATACATATGGCAAATACATTTTGTGGGTATATAGGTTCCTGGAACATAGTCTGTTTTCTTGCTAAACATAGTCTGGCATAGTATTTATGTGAGACATAGTGTTTACATGTCTTTCCTGATAGCTGCAAGTGTGCCGGTTGTATGTTGCTTGCCCCTGAAATTGGCTTGAGTATTATCTGTTACTGTGTCATGGAATGTTATGCAGGAGCAAGACTTTGGGGAGAATCCATAATGTGACGAGTCCAAAAGAACCTCTAGTCACAGGCGCTTGGGATATCCACTGTGTATTCCAACTCGAGTGTAAAACAATTTATTCTCTTAGACTGCAAACCTTTAGTCTATTAGTAGTAATTCTGTATGACACGTATACTTTGGAAACTGGTAAATAGTACATAAGGTTTGTCATCAAAACTCAGGGGCTTCAGCTTGATGCCATTTATTGGAGTGACTTGATGTACTGGCTTTGAGTGCTTGACTGGAAAGATACGGTCAATAGCTATTTCCATTTTGGTTTGTTTTCATCATACCAACTCTGCAAATTATTTTTAATAGAATTTGAGTACATCAGGCAAAACATCATCCAGCACAGATGGGCCCAAGTTCCCTGGAGATAAAAGTTCAACTACGCAAAACAACAACCAGCAGAAAAAAGGGATCCAGGTGTTACCTGATGGTATGTGTTATTCCACCTTTTCTGCTTTAAAAGTTTTGACAGTCATTTAGATCACCTTGTTGATTCCCCCTCTTCTTAAGAGGAGAAAATTAATTTGTTCTTCTTGCCTAGGTCGGGTTACCAACATTCCTCAAGGGATGGTGACGGACCAGTTTGGAATGATTGGCTTATTAACATTCATCAGGGCAGCAGAGACAGATCCAGGAATGGTACATCTTGCATTAGGAAGCGATTTAACAACACTAGGTCTCAATCTCAACTCTCCTGAGTAAGTTTCTGGGTTTTAATCCTACTTTCACTTTTGGTTTTAGTACGCGTTCATTCGTAGTACGTTCATTTAGCTCACTTGACCATCAAACCCACAAGCTGGTTTGCCAAATAAAATTTGAAAATGTAATGACAGTAAAATAAAATTTTCATAACGAAGAGAATTGTGCTTCAGGGCAAGCTTTCAATAAACCTAGTGTCTTTGCTTATTCTCCTAACTTCTTTAGGACTTTCTTCAAGGAATTGACAGTATATTGTTTATAAATGTAATGTATACATTCCTTTTCAAATAATAATATTCCTTGGGGGATATCTACACTTAACTCTTGGCAGGTTGGGGATAAATTCGGTTTATATTAGTGTAACGATGAACAAAACATCTGCAGTGTTAGGCTGCACTGAAGATTAGTTTAAATGAAAGTGTAGTTTATAGTTAACTTCCAGTGACTCAGTTCACCTAAGTGAACTAGTTTAGTCATCTAGGTTTGCTAGAGAGGCAGTGGGGAGAAAAGTAGTTAGTGACTGCACTAATGGTAGGAGAAGTGCTCAAGACAGGTGAGATGAATAACCAGCCAACCCAGAGTGCCTCTCTTTTTCCACTAGTTACAGAAGGAACTCGTATCAGTTTGGACAAAACCGGTGTCTTTTAGGTGACTGTAATTGTGAGAAAAAATTAATTTCTGGTGCGTTTTCAGCTGAGAATCTCACACCTTTTTGTTTCAGCAGAGATCTATGTAGTGTTAGCCTTGTAGACAGAGTAGTATAAACATTTCAAGGTTTGCACTTACTGTATTAAAAAAACAAAGACCAGACAGCACACACAGGTAGTTTCCATCTTTCATAAATTTATATGGAGCTGCATGTAATCAGGGAAGCTTGATGAATGTGGATATCAAGCACAGGAAAAATGGCTCCTTATTATTCTGCTTTTTCTTAGCAGCTATGCTGTAAATAACTGTATTTTTATTATTTAACTACTGTATGTAATATATTTAGATTCTTGGATGGAGAGGATAGGGTTAACATTTAATGCGGACAGTTCCTATATTATAAAGCTGGTTTTACTTTGTGCTGCAGAAAAGCTTTGCAAAAAGCCCATGCAGACCTCAGTGTCTGGCCTGCCATCTTTCCTTATGTTAAATGTTCTTTGCTTGCTCTATGAATTGTTGTTTGAAAAACTAAAAATATGTCACGTATGAAAAGGCAAATTTTTCTGCCCCATGTGGTAGTTTGGTTGGTAAAAATAACTGTGTGACTTAAAAACTTAGCACAATAAATGTTTCTTTAGAAACAAAATTCTAGAATTCTATATATATTGCTAGTGGTTTAAATTAACCCTTCGAACTCCTGTTTTGAAGAAGAGTAAAATCTTTACTGGTTAGTTTTAAAAAGCAACCTGCCAGTATAAATTTTTCCTCTCCTTTTAAATCGTAGGCTAGTAAATCAGAGCCCACCAGGCTTGTGACAACTATTCCTAGTTAAATTGAAACCCTGCATAACACTAGATACCTGAAAAAGGCAGGTACCTCTGGCACCTAAGTTGAAGGAAAGATAGATTTAAAAGGAAATCTTGACCCAGTAGTTTCCCATGGCAGATTAAATGCAACCTTGCTCTGCATATTAAAAAGAAAATTAATGAATGTAACTGCTTTATGAAAGTTTCCTTCTTTCTTCTCACCCCATCTAGGGATTTGGTTGTGTGATACAGCTTTTAAGTTTGCAAAATTGGTGATGGAGAGGTTTTTTTGGTTGGTTAGTTTGGAGGTTAATTTTTATAAATTTATGCTTTTCTTTTTTATTCAGAAATCTTTATCCCAAATTTGCATCCCCGTGGGCATCATCACCTTGTCGACCTCAAGACATAGGTAAGAGAGAAATAACTACCAAATTCAATATTAATATTTGCAAATTATATTCATTTACATGTCTTAATAGTTTCATCAATTCCGATTCTTTTTTAGACTTCCATGTTCCATCTGAATACTTAACTAACATTCACATTAGGGATAAGGTGAGTACGTGTGTGTGTGTGTGCATTTTTTGTTAATTTATTTCCAGTAATTTTCTAAATTTTCTTTCAGATAGGTAATGTTTGAAATCAGTGCATTTTGTACATGTCCTCAGTCTTTCTAGAAGCAGTGGTGTGTTAACAGGCTGATTGGACACATCAAGCACCCATTATATCTTACAAAAAGAGAATGGGCATGCAAAAGAACAGCTAAAAAGCACAGCATGTTTTTAAGAGTTTGCCATTCACATGAAGATGAAGTTTTTTATGATACAATTCAAATGGCAAATTAACTGGAGGTATTTCTTCTTGAGATAAGCTCAGGATTGTGTTCTCATTTATCTGTTGCATTCCATATCTACATGAAAAGGGGTTTTTTGAGATATATTTTCTTTCAGCTATTCGTGGGGATCATTGAAAAATAGCATAAGAAAGTTTAGTAATGTTACTTAATAGGGCGTGAAGGGAGCAAATATATGCAGAAGTTGTTCTGCTGGGTTTTTTCAAATAAAATAAGTAGATGAGGACACACAGCTATGGGGAGAAAATTCTGTCTTGCTGATTTGTTACATCTGTATTTTTCTATTGTATCCTTTAACTTGGAAAGGTTAACTAAAAGTGAAGAAAAATTGATTGTTTTAATAATTATTACTCTTCTTGTATTAGAATATAATTTTCAACACACTTAAAATGGAAGGATGGAAGTTCTGGATGTATCCTTGTTTTAAGTGGGGTAGTGTGTTTTAAAACATTTATCTATTGTGATTTTTCATCCTCATTTTCTTCAATCTTTTGCAGCTGGCTGCAATAAAACTTGGCCGATATGGAGAAGATCTCCTGTTTTATCTCTATTACATGAATGGAGGAGATGTATTACAGCTATTAGCAGCAGTAGAGCTGTACGTTCAAACTATTTTGTCAGCCTTGTATGAGTTAATCTATTGCGATAATGACATAGCAGATGTTAGAAAAAACAACAAAAAACAGAACACCCCAACAAGTTAGACATTGAAAGCAAGAAGCTTAGTCCATCTTGAACTGTAAATCTTTTTTTTAAAATACCTCCTCCAGTGTTGGTGTCATTTTGTGCAGAGTTTTTTTACGTTCATATAGTGTAAATCAAAAGCCCATCTCATGTATTTTGCATTATGAAGCACTGTGAAAAAATGGCAGGTGCCAGTCATTATTGAATGTGTAACTTACCTATCATCAACAAAATAAGAACCGGTGAATACTCATAAAAAGAGTTTGTTGTTTGAACCTACCAGACCTGAAGTTTCTAATGTATTTTAGTTGAAGTGTAATAACTGTATGGAAGAGGTATAAAATCACAGGTTTAATAATGTTGTAGAAATTTTGTTTGAGATTTGAATGCATTGTACAGTTCTGATTGAAACCTTTAAGATTAGTTTATTAAGTCAATTTCAGGTAACTAACACTAAGAATTATTTTTCCTTTCTATTACAAATGAAAGATTTAACCGGGATTGGAGATACCACAAAGAAGAACGAGTATGGATCACCAGGGCACCCGGCATGGAGCCAACAATGAAAACCAATACGTACGAGAGGGGAACATATTACTTCTTCGACTGTCTTAACTGGAGGAAAGTAGCTAAGGTATCTCTTTTCCCTTGTGTAGATATTTTAAGTCTGTCAGCCATGTATTTTTACAAAGACAAGAGTAAAACACAAAAGTCTTCTTCACAAAAATCTCAAGACTTTCTAATCTCCTGTTATTTAGGTTCATTACCTTAATTTCTGATGTCTGAGAGACTGAAGATTGTTTGAAACACTAGCTTGCTTGTGGAAAATAAGGAGCTGTCTCTCTTATTTCCAGTTTTCTTTGGGAGGTAGAAGGACATAAAACTTCTTTTAGGAGTTTTGTTAAAATTGAAAGCTCTTCCCACAGTATAGAGTTATAGAATGGAAAGTATTATTTGGCATTTTAGAAGTTGTACTTGCAAACATTTTATTACTTTGCTTTAGAAAATTAAATAGGATGCTACCACACCTGACTTTGGAATTTAAAACAGGATAGGTGCAGGGAATGCTTTTTTGGGTTTTGGGTACAATCTCTCCTTAACCATACTTAGGAATTCCATGCTCTGTGGTTTGAAGATCAGAGTTCTTAGAAATAAATAACTTCTTCTAAGGAGGAGGCATATTTCCATGGTGCTTGTTTTCTATATTGTAGACAAGAAGCATTAAAAAAATCAGAAAGCTATAGCTTTTTCCCTTCCCAGCTGTGTTAATCTATTTGTCTCATTCTGTCCATTAATACTGTCAGTAATGTCAGACTGTCTGTAGGTACTGTATCACACTCCTGCTTTTCTCTAAAAAACATTTAACAGATCAAATCAGATTAACCTTGAAGCCTTGAACTCAACAGATGTGATTCCAGCATGTTGGAACTATATTTTGTGATTCCACATGCTTAGGTATTTCATAGAATAAGAAATCTTTTCACCTGCAGCCCAACTTATGAATTGTTTGCTGAAAAGGCAAGTTGTATCTATACACTTGCAGATTATGGAACATTGCATTGAATAGTTACGTGTCTGTTAATGTGTTTTTAAACATCCACTTCAAAGAGAATAAAGTTCAGTGTCTCCTCTGTCTGTATAGCAGTTTGCCTTCTAGACGCTAACTAAATACGTGCTATTTTTATTTCTTCCCCCACTCCCTCCACCCGGTAATTTTGCATAGTTTGTGCAAGCTCCTTCCAGAAATTAACATTCCAGTTGCCCTGAAGGATATGGGGGGTTCTTTAGTCCAGCTGCACGTGTGACTCCTTGCCTCTGCTGCCGCAGGAAAACCCAAGAATCTGTAACTGACAGTTTTAATGGCGAGCCCTACTTGTATGGTTTTTCCTAAAGTGCAAGGTAATTCCAGAACTTCTAAACAAAAGCACCACTCCTCAAAAAGAAAACCCAAACAAAATGAAAGTTTTTGTTTCTACTTGAATTACTCATTTGCTGTGTGGTATACTTCTTTAGGTTCCCCAAGATGCTGTTTAAAGCTATTTTATTATTGCCTAAGATCATCAGAGGAGAAGTAATTACCTTTTGAAAGGATAAGTTTCTTTTCTGGAGTCAACTGAACATGTTCCATTTATTTACAAGCGATAAGAGCCTCATGTAGTTTCACGTATCAATAGAATTGTGGTTTTAGCTTGTGTGGACACGCAACATTTCCTTTTAGTAGGAGTAAGTGGTGCCCATTGTATAAGGGTAGTAACCTCTTCAGCGTCTCGTTTTTCTACATGTAATAAATATATGCAGCTGCTATTTGATGCTTAGCATTACTTTTTAAGATAGTATTTTCTCTCTTTGGAATCCTGAGTGCTATTCTGAAACTCAACATCCAGTGCTTGAGTGGTGTACCCTACATCCTCCTGTTAGGCATTCTTGAGATACTGGAGAGATAGGAACGCTACTGTTCTCTGAATGGTTTCTCCCAAAATCTACATAGATTCTCTTGTTTTTATTTGCATGCTGAAAATAATTCCCCCAACATTAAGAAGCAATTGATAGCTAGTAAGGAGAGGGATAGTATTTTCTAAAGTTTTGCACTTGCAGTGGTATTTTAACAAGGAATGTGATTATTTTATTTATTCCCCCCAATGTCCATAAGAAGCAATAATATCTTCTCTTCTAGGCTTGTGTATTCCTTAATGTAAAAAATTGAACTGGAATATTATTTTGAATTTTTTATTTAACTTTGAGCAGGCAAATTGAGCATTGATCACAGGAAGCTAGAGAATGATTGGGGAAAATTGAGATTTTTGATGCATGGAAAAGGAGTTGCATACTAGAAAGAATTCTGTGACATTTCCACCTTTGATAAATAAATAAGAACTTAGGTGTATGTCATGTGTGATCTTAGCATTCCACGGTAATGTTGTTACCTCTGGTATTAATTTCTGGAGTTAACATTTCCTCTGAGGAAGACTAATACAGACTCACCCTAACAAGAACAGCAATATTTGATAACACTGTGTTGCTTTGAATGCAAAGGAAAGTATGGCCAAGTAACTTTTTTTTAACAAATGCAGAAGTAGTCAATAAATATTTCATGAAATTAGACCTATAAGGAGCTGGGATAAAAAGAGAATTCTGATAAATTGCAGTCTCTTATTATAACTGCTACATTATTAGTGGATGCTGGGAATATCAGTTCCTCAGAAGGCCACAATAATAATTGCTCCTTAACAGTTTCACTTGTCCTTTTCTGAAGCAGTCAGGCAGGAATACTTGCTCATAAATTATTGTCTCTTATATGTGCATATTGAAGTATTTTTCAAGGAGCTTTATAAATTTGGTTCTTGTTCTAGCGTAGATGCTCAAATATAGGGCAGCACATACTCTAATGTGTTGTGCTTTGCAGACATTATGTATTTTGCATTATGAGTGTTTATTGTCCCTATTTTAAATTACACTGCAGTATGAAGTACTGCTGCAGTGAAATACAGCAGTTCACTTCAGATAACATAACTAAATCTGAAGACTTACGTTTGTAAAAACATAAACCTGTTGTGTTTTAGTAGATTTAGTGTTCTAGATCGGTTTTAACAAAAGTAAAGAAGGCTGAATAACTTCTTTCAAGAAAAATCAAATAATATATTTATCTTTTTTATTGAACTGTTGTCTCTATTTTTATATTCTTAATAGATAATAGACTGAAGAAGGAAATGCAGCAAAGTAGCTGAGTAATGAGAATTCCTAAACTATTAGGAAATAAAAAAAAATTGAGTCTATTTAGACACAGTAGTAAAAAGTGAAAAAAATATGAATGATAAACCTCAAATTCACCTTATATGCAAAGTAAAAAGCAGAAAATTTTTGATTACAGATGTTTGTTATATGGTTTTTCATCCTAGGGCATGTGGAAAGTATGCTGAGGTTAAAGGCACTGATTTTTTTTTCACTGAGGTTTTGTCTATAGTTTGCTGCTGTTGAGGAGACATGGGAGAGGAGGGGAAGTAGATCTGACACCAAAAGTGCTTTCTACAGTTGTACATTTACTGAAATCCTGATTTAAGGTGTCTGAAGTAAGCTGTCTAGAATTTCTCCTTTTTACTTTTCAGTAAGGAGAATTAATTTAAGTACAAGATTATAAAACGTTCTTACATTGATGTTATAGTTCTAAAAGATGGAATTCCTTATGGGAGAGAAAATTAAATTTCTAAGTGTTTATTTGCTTGTCAGGGTTGCTGTCTAGATGAAGTTATTCCCTATCCTTTCAAGATCAGTATTTATTGAAATAGTTTCATAATTACTAGAAAGTTAAAGTTCTTATTCCAGTAGAGATGTGCCATAGTATTTCAGCTCAGCCCCTAAAGTCGGGTCTTTGCATCCGTCTTTAAGTCAGTATAAATGCTACTTTTAAGTTCCATTTGGAATTTTTAAGCTAGCCGTGGGATTTACACAATCCAGAATATTTTGTCCTTGGGATATTACCTATTTTGCTAACTCTTTTGTTTAGTTTTACTCTGTAAATTCTATGGATCGTCCTAAGCAATCCTCTCCTACCTTAAGTATCCTTGCCTGTTACTGTTTGTCCCTGTACAGACTGATGTAACTTTACTATCAAAGCAAGTTTTCAGGATGATGTGACAAGTGATTATTTTCTTTGCATAGAACAATTTATTTAGTGTCACACATGCTGTAAGTTTTCACACACATTCAGTGTTCATTATTCCTGGTTAATTAAGGGTATTTAAGTTTTAATAATTACCTCCGTGTGGAAAAGAAAGCAATTCAACACATTTAACAATGGATAAATGGAAATTTTTTACATTTTATTTATATCTATTTTTATTAAAAAATACCACTGCTACTCTTGTCATCCTAAACCACGGTGGCAAAAGCAAAACCATAAAGTATACCTGTAATGTATTTTCCGCTATGTAATAAACAGTTGTTTTTTTAGTTTCCAGAAATACTTGGTCAATGAATTCTTTTTTTGGTATTGTCAGATAGAACTTCTTATACTTAATATATATTAATATACTTAATATATATTAAGAAGGTGTTCTTATACACTACTGAGTATTGAATTTGAGCTTTACTGACACAGGGATGCTAATCAAGAAGGCTGTTTTAAGCTTGTTTATTTTAGCAGTCATTGAGAGTTTGAAGTATGAACTCGCATACTTCTAGAGAAAATTTGATAGGGAAACGTACTCCTTCTGAAGGAGGGACTTCCAATTTTTGGGACACAAAGGATTGCACAGCCTCCTGAGCATTTATTTCAGACACCTTGTTTGCAGCTACCACTGCCAATAGAGACTTGCAACAGCCTTAAGTTTGGAAAACTCTTTTTTAGGATACTGATACTGTCTGGTTTCTGATACTCACTATATCTTATCAGTTTAATTAGCAATTTGCCATGGGTAATTTTGAAGGCATTTCAAAGCTTGTGGAAGTTCAGTTAACTCATCGAAGCTGGCCACAGACAATCATAGATGGATTGCAGGCCCTTCCATGACTGTGTGCAAGATAGAAACTTTGACAGCCGTGAAGGGTAGAGAAAGCTTGAGTGGTGTCTTTTCGATTATAAAATGACTGCAGAATTACTGAAGATCGTGGAATCATAGAATGGTTTGGGGTGGAAGAGACCTTAAGGACCATCTAGTTCAACCCCTGTGCTGTGGGCAACCTCACATAGGTTTTGCTAGGGTTTTCCAGTTTTAGGGACAGTATTCTCAGGGGAATACAGAATGCTTCACATTTTCCACGACTTTGTTTCCTTACCATGCTGAATGTTCTTTCTATGCTAAATAGACTTTGTTTTGCCTTGAAAGAAGAGAAGTCTGAGAGTTGGATTTCCTAGATTTTATTTCTATTCTTGCATTGATTTAGTCTTTAATTTAGTACAGATTTACGTGTACTGAAATATTACACTATTTAATCACTTCAGAGAGTGTTGTAAAATAATCTCTTCATTACTCTGTGTTTTCATCTCTATGTGGAAATAGTGGGCTAAGTTTGCTTTGCAGATACAGGTGATGTTCTGCTGAGATTCTCCACCAGGTTAGGCAAAATAAGTTAACTGTGCATGTCCAAAGTAGTTGTTATTTAATTAGCAAGAGGTACCCTTAAAGAACAGTTCTGAAACTTTTGCTTACCCTGTTTCTTGAATGAAGATAAAATAGGGATGAGGCACAGTTAAACTGCTGAAAGGGTCTGAAAAATACAAGATTTCAGATTTGGTGGGTCTGGGGCTTAAATATGAGTATGAAATGTGGTGGAATATTTTGATAAATTTTGGTTTAAGTGGGTCTCAGTACTTTGCCTCTAGCATTTTAGGTAATGTTTCCAAAGGCGAAACATGGACGTTTTCATAGAATCATTTAGGTTAGAAAAGACCTCTAAGATCAAATCCAGCCTTTGACTGATCACCACCATGTCAAATAGACCTTAGCACTAAGTCCAGTTGTATCTTGAACAACTCCCTGATGTCCAACCTGAACCTCCCTTGGTGCATCTTGAAGCTATTTGGTCTGGTAGTATGACCCAAAAGTATTCCCAAACTTTAGTTCATCCAAAATAAGCCTCTGTACTCCTGACATGTTGAAAGAGCTTTTTTTTATGACTCAGCTCATGCTGTGATTGTGTATTTGTGTTTTGTGTATGTGCATATATAAAACTGTTTGAGATTGTAACAAGGGTTCCGAGGGTCGTGTAGCATTCAAAACAATGGGAGAGCCTACGTGTCATGGGTGTAATGGCTTAGGATTGTTGTAATTTACTACTTTTTTCTCCTTAAAATATGGAATTCAAGATAGCAAAGTCATGTGGTTTTGCCTTAGGATAAGTTAGTACTTGATCTACTCTGTATTTGTGCTTTTCAAGTATGGTTGGTAGACCAGGTCTTGACAGGTAAATGATACATTGTTTTATTTGTGTTTGTCTTTTTTTTTAACTGTAGGAGTTCCACCTGGAATATGACAAATTAGAAGAAAGGCCTCATCTGCCATCAACCTTCAACTACAACCCTGCTCAGCAAGCCTTCTAAAGACTTCCCTTTTCTTGGGGTATGGCTGTCTCAGCACAATACTCAACATAACTGCAGAACTGATGTGGCTCAGGCATCCTGGTTTTAATTCCTTGAGGATCTGGCAATTGGCTCATGCGAAGGGTCACCATTTGAGGTCCTGCCTTACTAATTATGTGCTGCCCAACAACTAAATTTGTAATTGTTTTTCTTTAGTTTGAGCAGGGTCTGAATTTTTGTTTTTGTTTTCTTTTTTGCCAGCAGACAAGCTTGGGTCTGTAAAGACAAGCGAGTACACTGACAAAAGTTTACCACTTAGTTTTCCAAAATGTAAAAACAAAAAAAAAGAAAAAAGACAAAAAATTAGACAACAAAATTTGCATTGTTCATTGTAGCACTATTGGTAATAAAAAATGTTTGTGCATTTTTATGTGAAGATCCTTCTCGTATTTCATTTGGAAAGATGAGCAAGGTTTGCTTCCTTCATTTTACTTCCCCTTCTGTTTTTGAAAGGCAGTTTTCGCCAAGCTTAATGCAAGAATATCTGACTGTTTAGAAGAAAGATATTGCCACAGTCTCTGGTTAGTTTCCAGAGTTGTGTATTACTGAGCTTCATCTTTCCAGAATGAGCAAAACACTGTCCAGTCTTTGTTACGATTTTGTAATAAATGTGTACATTTTTTTTAAATTTTTGGACATCACATGAATAAAGGTATGTATGTACGAATGTGTATATATTATATATATGACATCTATTTTGGAAAATGTTTGCCCTGCTGTACCTCATTTTTAGGAGGTGTGCATGGATGCAATATATGAAAACGGGACATTCTGGAACTGCTGGTCAGGGGACTACTTTGTCGCCCTGTGCACTAAAGGGCCAGATTTTCAGCAGCCAAGGACATCCATACCCAAGTGAATGTGATGGGACTTAAAGAAGTGAACTGAGACAATTCACTCTGGCTGTTTGAACAGCAGCGTTTCATAGGAAGAGAAAAAAAAAAAAGATCAATCTTGTATTTTCTGACCACATAAAGGCTTCTTCTCTTTGTAATAAAGTAGAAAAGCTCTCCTCACTGCAGTGTTGACTTTGATTTGAGATTGTGAAATTATTTCTTCAACAAAGAAAAATGGAAAAAAAAATTGAAGTATTAAAACTATTGAGCTGTACAGTGGTTAAGACACTTGAAGAGTCTTTTTGCTGCTGACAAGTAAATTTATGAGAGTTTCATATTCTTTTCCACAGTAAAGTTTCCACGGCCAAAAAGTTTGGTTAACCTTGGTTTCAGATCCCCTCACTATAATAACAAATAATTTTTAGAAAAATGGGTGGGTACCATGTCAAATGATAGAAAGATGCTTCAAGAATTCGTCACGTGGGAGAAGCTTGGGTTAGAACTGATCACAGCTTAGTTCCATGTTGATGTTTTCTCACTTAAAACAGAAACACATTTCATTTGGTGATTGCTATTACTTGAACTTCCAGATGCAAATAAACGTGAATATAGACTGGTTCTGAAAACTGTAGCTGTTCTGAGTGGAGGAAGAAAAACCTGAACTGTTGGGATGGTTTTCTTTTTCTATATATGATTGCCACTTCTCACTGAGTTGCCTCTGGTGCTGCAGATCATTGAAAAATACCTGAAATTACCAAAGCAAGAAAAGACATGTCAGTGAATCCTGGGGTTTTGTTTTTACATTTTGACCCATTTTTCTGTGTTGTGCAAAAGCAGCTCGTTTGCATGTAGTGAATTATGCTTGGAAATTGGACCATTGCCTTGCTGTGGTTCTGTATCAGGTGTATAACAAATTTTAAATTCTGAACTTTTTTTAATATCTCTTTTAAGATGGTAAACATGAAAATATAAGCCTGTTGATTATATTTTTTTCTATTATTAAAGCAGAGTTTTCACAGCTTGAAAGAAGAGGATGGTTATAATCCATATGATAGCTAACACAGCTGAAAAAGATGGTGGCTTCTTCTTTTTCTCAAACCAAAGCAGATTCAAACATGTATTTGCTTATCCAAACATAAATTTATAAATTTGCAGAACAATAATTTTCCAAAAGCATCTTGTTCCCTGCACAGTTAGTGTTACATTTTTTACTGTCAGGGGTTCACTATGACCTTTGGGGTTTTTTTTGGTTTTGTTTTTTTGGTAAGGATTCCTGAAGTGATATTTCCATCTTCAAATCAAATGTAATTATTTCTTAGCGTGTTCATGGAAGTTAAAAACGTATGGTAAAGGGAGCAAGGTCGATTACGTTAAAATACTAAGTACCTATGGCACTTTAAAAATAATTAAGCTGAAACTTGGAATCTAAGTTCTCCCAAAAAATACTTGATGGTAGAGTTGTATTCAACTTCCCAGTCTTTCAAAAATGTGAGATGCCTGATTTTGGGAAACTTCTTACCTGTGAGCATGGCACTGGTGCTTTGGTCCTTCCCGGTGGAAGAACAGTCTGGCTCTCATTTATCAATTAAATAAGCATATATAGAGACTTTAGAATCCGTGACTTAATTTCATATTACACTCTGGGTTGAAGCAAGAGAAACAGATTTAAACAGAAAACAAGGTGTAAGATTGAAACCACTTCTTAGCTGATACCATATTAATTTTAAAAATTGAACAAAAAACGTACTGCTTTTTTTACTGAAAAGGAGAAAACCTCAGCCCTCATTTACATACTCATGTGGCACATGGGTGACAGAATTGACCTGGAGATTTTCAGACTGACAGTTAAGGTCTGAGGCTTATTTAATATGTTTTTACATTCCACTAACCCTATGAATAGGGAGATACTAGAACGCTGTTTTTAAAATACCTTATTTGAGGAAGGTGTTTTCCCCCATTACTGTAGTTTTGTACAACAATCCGCAAGGTAAGTTCTGAGTAGAAAACCCAGTGTTCTTGGAAAGAAGTAGAAGTATTCCTATTTCTGGCCTGTCCAACATGCTCTCAGTAGTCCTTGTTGTATATTGTTTCCAAATCTTTATTGAGTAGTTAGCTCCACTTGCTCTGCGAATCCCCTACCTTCGGCTTCCAGGGTTAACATGAGTTTCACTGATTTGATTACACCTGCTGTTGCAGAAAACACTTCCTGTTTCAACAATTGTTACTCAAACCACCCTGCTTGTGGAAAAATCAAGGGTACCAGAGAGTCATGGAGGAAGGGGTTACGGATGCTCCACTGGGGTGTCTAAAAATGAACAAACGAAAAAGCCACCCAGCACTCAATTTCTTCCACCTTAGTGCCCGGTGCCATAAATACGTAAGCACATGAGAACCTTCATGGGCTTGGTTAATCTAATTGAAGACCCAAGTAATCCAGGGAAGCCTGCAAATACTCACATGGGTAGAAATATTTTTTACGTGACTGACCTTCAGTGAAGCGTCAACTGCACCTGTGTTGAGATTCACAACTGACCACACCATTGCCTCACGGATGTGACATACACTACCAAGATGTATAATCATGTCACTTGGCTGCATGTTGTGTCTGAAATCCTCTCTGTCCCCAAGCCAGTACTTCTTGTACTTGTCTGTATCCATTTTACAGTTTCCATGAAAAAAAATAGGGAGAATGTGCCCAAGTAAGAACTTGTGTAGTGTAGTCAGATGCAGGATTTTTTTGCAGAGTCCTGAGGGACTCTTTCTGTTGGCCATGAAAAGACCGGAAACAGTCTGTTTCCCAGCACTGCCTAGGTCATGCCAGAGGTCTGTAGGGCCATCAGCTTGGTCCTGAGTGGCTCCTAGGTGGCCATGGCTGTGGGAGAAGGCTGTCTGTCTTCTAAATAATACTGTTTAAAGTTACTAGTCACCTAAAAGAAACTCCCCCCC